>JAZKJV010003510.1:600000-759872 GCA_037367405.1 Ottelia alismoides | reverse complement strand
TTTTTTCAACCTTTATAAAATATTTTGGTTTGAAACTTTTATTTTCTTTGTGTGAAATAAAATGTTTGAAAAAATGATTTGCAAATGGTTTGAAAAATGGTTGCAAAAATATTTGAAAAATCTATCTATACTGTTTGAAAAACCTTTGCAAAATGATTTTCAAATATGTGTATATGTTTGTAAAAATGTTGTAAAAATTATTTTGGACTATAGTTTTCAAAATTGTTTGAAAAACCTTTTCAAATAAATTTGAGGAATATATACATCACACCTAAAATTCATTATATATATACCTATAAAATTGACCATTTACCCTTGTAAATTCTTAAAATCTACTTCTGGTAAATAAAAGATGCATCCCTGTGTAAATATTTTAACCTAGATTTTAGCCAAAATCTTTTCTTTTCAAAAACCCCAAAAACATTTGCAAATCTAAAAGAACAAAAACATTTGAAAAATCCTTTTGAAAATACAAAAAATGCATATTCATCGTCTTTTCAAAAATCCATAAAAAGTTCAAAATCTTGAAAATTACATTACAAAAATATTTCCTGCATTCTGCTTTGCATAGCATTAGCATTTTTCGGATTGAGTTTGATAGTTGAACAAGTCTAAATAAAATCTGAAGATTGGAGCTTGGTTGGACCTTAAAATCTACCTAATAATAGGAACCTTATAGGAACTAGAATTGAGGTACTTCAGGTCTAGTTGACTTAATTCTTTGAGGATCACGAGACTTGGTTCAATGGATTCTTGACCGCCTAAGTAGAGTATTTCGGAACACACGCACGACTCTTGTTGATAATGACCTAACTTGGACACATGCACCTTTCACATGGCTCAACTCAATTGGAGTGGTGAGGGGATTGAATTTGTCGGTATGAGATTCACACAAGTGGAAACATTTGTCCTCCTCTAAGGAGGGAAGTGCACCCCAACCCGTCTAGTGATGAGGAACTCTAAAGATAGGAGAGTGTGGGTTGCAATAAAGCTTCAAAAGAGGGATAGTCTACGGGCTCAAGAGGAAAAACTCCCTATGTAAATGTTGCTGTATATAGTATTACAAAACTCCAAAAAAGTGGACAGGCATGTACAAAAAAATAAAATGCCTGCCGGAGTGTATATATGTTATATAGCCAATAAGCAAGCTTGAGCACCAAAGTCAAATAATATGAGCCTGCAGCTGGATGACTTGACTACACTGGTCTTGCATCCTAGGATAGGTAGCTACACTGGCTACCGTCCATTCTTCTCTTCACCCCCTCCTATTGAGTTGGTTGCCACTTGAACTTAGAAGGGAATACCCCGCTCCTCAAGGAAGGAGTTGCTGGATTGGGGAATCATTGGGTGGTTATACTGGAGAAGTCAGTCTCTTTGTCATTCTAGTTGGGGAGAGCCACCATCACTCACACTGTACGAGTCAGCTTCATAGTCGTAAGGGTTTGCGTATGAATTGAGATATTTCTGACATGGCTATTGAGGAGACTTGAGTTGAGTTTAGGGATTCTCGAAGGTTGTTGTATTTCAAAATCTGGTTCTCATTAAGGTTCCTCCTGCACTAAAATTCCGAAGGTCCGACTTAAGCTCCAAACTTTGATTTTGTGAAGACAAGTTTGATAATTAAGCTTACCATCTTTCTTCTTTTTCTTTTCTTTGTTTTTATTTCTGCACTTATTGCATAAGTGTTTGCTAGGGATTAAAAAAGGCAAGTATAGGGGGATGATGAATCCACATTTCATCATCTTTATTATATCATTTTGGCCTCAAAAACCCTAGTAAATGCATGTAAATACCCTTAATTCCCACATTTTAGCATTCATGCATATGCGTGTAAATAGTATATAAAATGCAATTTTAAAGCCAAAATAATAAAGAAAGAAAAAAGAAAAAGGATAAAATATTGTAAATATTTTATGACTCGAAACCTTGAGACCTAGGCATCTAGATGAGTAGGTCGACAAGGAATAAAATAGGAGGAGATAAGGGCCAGAGACCAATAAAGATTCCTTTTATTTAATTCATTCTTTATTCATTTTGGGACCTATTTTTGGTTCCACTTTTTATACCTCAAATAAAGAAATTTTGTACATGAAAGTTGTAGATAATTAAATTTAAAAAATACAAAATTGACTTCACACAAAAATAATGTACAGATAAAAAGTTATGATCTAAATAAGATTCCAGAATTCCAACTTCCCAGACCTGTATCTCTCAAATAAAAACTCGAAACGCATCAAAATCACCTTTGATTGTATATAATTTTCAATAATCTATTTAATGAAGGTGGTTTCATATTTTGCGGAGCCACTATTTGAAAGTTGAGTTTTAGACCCCTATTGTATACTTGTACATATTAAATTATTCATTTTTATTTATTATTCATTATTTTGATAATTTGATATTTTTTATAATTTTATAATATTATTTATAATAAATGTGTGTATTAAAATAGGAATAAAAACCTAAAGAAAACACAAAAATAAAATACTTATATACAATACATAGGTATAATACCTGTAAAGATACCGATATAATTAATACTCCTATTTTAGTAAGTGTACAAAACACTTCAGAAAAATAAAATAAAATATATTTAAGTGTATAAAAATAATATATTAATATATAAAATAATAAACAAAATTAATAAAATCAAATATACAAAATAAAAATAAAATATTAAAATATATAGATATGTATACCTATACAAGCTATAAAAGGTAACTTGTATTTTTATACCTCAGAAAAAATAAATAAAAATCATAATAAAATACTTTACAAAATAACAAATATTTTTTTATTTTAAAACTTCAAAAATAATAAATTCATTTACTATTTTTAAATGAATAACAACTTTTAAATAATTTTGTAGGGTTTTCCTGGTTGGTCCACGTTAACCAACCAGGAGGGTCCGAGAGTTGACCTCAGTCAACTCTCTGACCCGCCCCATGTTCCTTTGTCAGAACACGTTTTGACCCCGTTTCTCGCTTTTTTCAAGGACAGTCCTTGCACTATTTCACGATACACCCTTCACGACATTTATGCCTCGTTCATCCCTCTTTCACGCCCTCGTCTTTCCTAGGGCCGAGGATCATCGAATTCGTCGATCTCCCTCGATCTTTGGAGCACCTCGCCAACCCTTCAAATACAACCTCCAACTTTCGAGCCAAGTTTGAACCCCTTTTGACCATTTTCCTCTCCACCTTTCGTGCCCCATCGCCAGGAGGAGGTGACAGCTTCTCCAGGAGGCCTTCAGGAGGATCGAAGAGACGTCGAGGCGGTCTCCACCACATCCGGCAAAGCTCGCCATCGAGGTTCTTTTCCTCGGGTATTCACACCTTAGACGGTTCCCCTTCTCTCCATTTTCTTTTGCGTTTCTTATTTATCATCACTGTAGGAGTAGATCCCCCCATTCATCTTCGAATTTCGACCATCGATTCATCCAGCCGGAGCGAGCTCCGACCGCAGTTCCCTTTTCACCGTTCCAAGCCTCCATTTCACCACCGCAGGGTCGAGGCATTTTTCCCTCGACCCTCTCACCATTTTTTGCAGGTCCAGAAGCAACGAGAGAGCCTGGGGGCTCGTTTTGCTCTCTCGTCGGAGTATCCGGAGCCTCCAAGCTCCACCGCCTCCTCACGAGAGCTCCGGTCAACGTCGGAGTCTTTTGGTGTTCCCAGCACGTAGAGGACCGTCCCAGGTGTCATCCCGACCGCTTTTGAGCTCGAGAGGACGCCAGAGAACCGAGATCTGGAGCAGGGAAGGTCGCCTTCGCCGGGCTTCTTCCTTGTTCTTCGTTTGAGGTTCTCTACCGTTGGATCAGGCCGGACCGTCCAGATCGTTCATCCACCGTTGGATCGCGCAGCGCCAACACCATCTGATCCTCGCCATAGGATCTAATCCCAGCCGTTCCGTGCAAACCGTCATTGGGTGTCCTCATCGTGACACATGTATTAGTGAAGTGACGCCCGCCGTTGGATCACGTCTTAGCAGGGGTAATTTTGCCTGATACCCCCCTTGTTTTGTATTTAAAGTTTGATCCATGAACTGTCATTTGTAGTTTAATATTTTGTGTATAATTTGTAACTTAAACCCCCAAACTTTTCATATTTGCATTTGCGTCCCTGTCTACGTCACCTCACGTGACTCACGCACGTGGGGTGTAGGAATTTTGCACCGAGGCCCTCGCGACTTGTTGTATTTCATTATAGTCTAGGAAACATTTTATTAAGTGTAATATTTTTGGTAACATTACAAAGTAGCCCCTCAGGTTTTTGTTATTTGCGTTTAAGTCCCTACCAGGCATGTGAGTACCACGTGCGTAGGTGGGAATTTTGCACTGTATCCCCTAGGTTTTTGGCTATTGGTGATTGGTCCTGGAATTTTGTTAATTAGTTATAAATTTCTGGAAAAATTGCACGTTGGCCCTAGATGTTTTGGATATTTACATATATGCCCCTGCTAGTGTTAATTTTTCTCTTTGTTGTTTTTATTTATTTCATGCATCTATAAAATCCTAAAAAATCCAAAAAATACCATAAGCTCTTGTTTTGTTTCTCTTTTATGTAATATTTTTATTTTACATTTTTATTGCATTTTCATATTTATAAAAATTCAAAAACATGCATTTTCTTTATTGTCTGCATTAGAAAATAGCTAAAAAATATAAAAACCATTTGAAAAATTCCCCCCAAAAAATATTTTGTGTGTCTTTACATCATTTAACTTTAAACCAAAAATTGCTAAAAAATACAAAGGAAACTTCTAAAAATAGAAAAACTCCAAAAACCTTCATAAAAATCTTAAAAATTCCACAAAAATCCTAAAAATACAATCTCTATTCCTGAATTTTCTCCATTTTATTATCTTTATTTTAAAATTAATTTGAGGAATTTTGGACTCTGTTTGATATTTTCCATCCTCATTTTAGTTTCAGCATTTTAGTTTATTCATTGTTTTCAGTATTTTGACTTTAAAATTATTAAAAATATAGGAAAAATCTACAAAAATCACAAAAACATTAGAAAAATATAAAAAATACTAAAATATTTTATTTTCTGAATTTTGCTTATTTTTACCTATTTTTATAAATACCTTATCTCTCTCTTTTCTTATTTTGTATATATATTTTATTTTATAGATTAAAAGGAAAAATTATAAAATATAAAATATAAAAAGAAAATACAAAATCAGTAAATGAAAAATCAAAATATAAAATTATAAAATTAAAAATAAAAAATAGAAAAAATTAAAAACTAACAAAAAATAGCACAAGATAGACAAATACATCACATTCACATTTTTTAGCATTATTGCCCCGTTCTACCTGTCTGCTCCCTATGTTTGACCTCTACACATACTTGCACCTATACACATCTTTGTTGTAGAGTTATAATAAATTTTAACCTCCGCGTCGTTTTTCATTGGTTGATCTATGTTATGGGTTAATTGTTGATTTAGCCCGGATTTTGAGCAAGGCCAATTCGACGACTGTTGATTCGCCTTGTGAATCGACAAGACCTCCCGATTTCTTGGTTAATCAGTCCACTCTTGTGAGAAGAATCCCCTAGCCCTCTCCTCCTCTTTGTGACAGGAATACAGAAGAATGTTGGAGCGATAATGGAGATGCTCTTCCCGTGATACCCAAGGTTGGAGGCCATGTTATCGGTGAAATATTCATGTAGTTTGAGCTTCCTCCCTTGGCTGAGAAAATCAAGTGGCGACCCGAGCTTCTTCGAAGCTCAAGTCCATGATCCATCCTTCATCCATGGCATTCTCTCAATGCACATGTTAGATTATTTTTGTTTTTGTTCGTTTTCTATGACTTATCACAACATGCATAGACCACTTTCTCCATATCCACTTGTTCGCTACCTTCGCCGTGCATTAGAGACCCACACCGGTGGTACCACTGACCAAATCCTTTCCTTCATACCTATAATCACCTCACCCCTTTTCTCCGTCCTAAAGGCCGAGGAATACATCGGGCCATCACCTTCCTCGACTGGCCTCCATTCCATTCACTCATCTCACACACAACACCTCTCTATGCCTCGGTTATGTTTTCTCTAATGATGCATGTCTCCAAAACTTCAATGATGGAGCTTCATCTGATGGATTTTTAGCCCCTCTGCCTCCGACTAGAAGGATTTGATTCATCATTCAAGAGCTATTCGTGCCTCTGTCGACCTATCATCTTCTTCGTCACTTCATCGAGAAAGTGGCACGATCACCGGCAAAGCGACAGGAGTCCAGAGGAGCGCAAGGAGTGTCATCGGAGAGCAGTCTCTACTCCTCCGCACATGGAGGAGGAAGAAGGCTATGAGATACAGTTTCCGTTGGATCAGGTCTTGTCGATCTAATCTGATGGCAGATGGATCTTTATCGAGCCAACCTTTTGAGCCTTTGTATTGGGTCAACCCGAACATGACCCGAAGCATGGGAACATGCCATGTCGATCTGTACCTATGTGTGTACCTGAGCCTCATATTGATCCTCCAAGCGCGTGGAGCGCATGCTCCACTGGAAAATTTGAGATATGCCCTGTCATTTTATTCTTATTGTATTATTATAACCATACATGTGTTTTTACATGATCAGCCCTAGTAATTTTATTATTTGTATGTTAATCTCTATCTTGGACCTAATCATGACATGTTTTTCTTACAAGTATGTCCTGAAGTGTTTATGTAATAACTTGAGCATAAAAAAATCCAATTGATGTGATTTTAATTTCATTGTGAAGCTGTTTGAATTCTCTTTAACATGACAATCTATTCTTTGATTTGATGCTTAAATATTGATTGACTGGTCAAAAATGCTATTGGTTGTAGTATTCATATTAAAATACCATTTCTTTAGTCTATCTTCTATATAATTCGTCAATTAGACTCTTAAATTGATTGAATACATTGGTTGAGTTCTACAATAATTCGGGAATATATTTTATGTCTTTATGTACAAGTTGTATATTCAATTTATTCTTTATCTAACATGCATTAAAATCATTTAGAAATACATCCATCCATATTGTTTCACATTGTTCTATGTGTTGCATATTTTGTTGCATTTGACCTATACAATATTAATCATCACTTAGCTTAGATATTCGACCCTATATTTATTAAGGATAAATTTATTAAATCGATCCACTCTTCACAAAGATTATCACTCAATTCTAATCGATGTGTATTCGATCGTATTACAATGAATTGGTATTAACTTAGCCGAATATGTGTTCATCAGATGGTGTCGTTGCTGGGGACATGGCTTCCTTAATGTAATTAATTAGTTTGGATATTATTTTATGGTGATTAATATATAATTTACGCCAACAAGTTTTGTATTAACTTATGGATTTTGTTGATATATTTTCGTGTGTATGTTATGTCATTGTGTAGCTTGATATATCTTTAATATTGTCTAATCATTTATATTTTTTGTGGCAGGGTCTATGGAGATCAAGGAGACTTGGTGTACACGTAGACTGGAGCTCTAGTTACAAGGAGTCATAGTAGCTATCATTCAAAGAACTCAAGGAGATTTTAGATATTTGACGTGTTGTGATTAAATTATATGTTGTCTATATGTAATTATTTATCTTTACAGTAGTTCTCATTTGAGAACTCGCATTTGTACATTAAGATTATGGACTCTTATTTGTGATATGTTGAGTTTGTTTCACCCTAACCCGGGTGAGACTCAACTTGAGTATCCGATTTAGGTATACGGCTCTTAAAGCTACTTTAGGATCATTGTTTATGTGCTTAACTGCAATTTAGGATACATTAACTGCATTATATTCACTTATCTCATAAGATTCAATAGACACACTTAAATACATTTCAGTTAGATCAAATATAATCAAATTCTTTCCCTGCTAATAGACGCATGTTTAGGTGTGGTTTGTTCGAATTGCATACATTCAGTTAGATTTATATTCCCAGTCTTGCATACTCATGGAGAGAGTTGGCAAGCATTGTAAGTGTCTCTTACAAGAGCACACATCTTGATTTATTGATCGCACTGGCTTTTCTCGAATCCCTTCTTTGAATTACAACTTAGGAATCATGACTGGTCAGTAAATGCGCTATTCTTTATGTGATCACACCATTAATCAACGATAACCAAGCTCTTTAAAAATTGAGATTGTTAATGCAAGTTGGCATTCACAAAAATGGAGTAAAATCAATATTGTATTATGGGAGAGTAAGCCCCACATAGTTCACATGTACATTTTCTAGATATTTGAGAGGTGAGGATGTATCCTTATGATAGTACCCAATACCCAATGTACATGTGTGTAATGGACTTATATTTTGTATTACCACAAATAAAATTGACAAATATAATATGATCATAATTTATTGGTCTTCATGCGTGAGTTGGCGAATCAATTAGGATTGCTTTGTGCTGGTTGATGTACTAATTCAAACCCTCCCTTAACCTTAAAACTCAATTTTCCATCTCCATTAGATTCAGACATCTAATAGATTCCTTAACCCTAACTCCTTGTGTCCCAGATCCCTCATCCTTAGCTCCAAATTCTAATACTTAGGCTACTCTTCAGCCTAAGCACATGGGGGATCAAGTCCTTATATGATTGTTCCCATTGGGTTCCATCTCCCTCATTCGCATCTCTCTACTAAGGCTATTTCTCAACCTAAGTATAGGGGGGCCTGAGTCCTCGTACTTCTTCGAGCTCATTCTTTTATTCATTTCACAACCTTCTCCCTTGTCTTCTTCTTATACTTACGCTATTTTTAACCTATGTATAGGGGAACACCAAATCGGTTCCCGTATATTCCCATTGTATTTAGCATGAGGCATGTCTTCATATCACCTAGTGCTATGAAGACATAGCACAAGCTAAGTATAGGGGGTATACTATATATATTTCATATATACTTTAGGCATAGCTCGTATTTAAAAAAATCTAAACTATTTGGTTTAAGGGTAAAGTAAATTTTGAACTGATTTTGTAAAAATATTTGTAAAATAATTTGGAAAATTTTATACCTATGTAACACTAGTTTGGCAAATATTTTACAACGGTTTGTAAAAATGGGGATTTGACTTGTTTTGAAAAAAATCTTTTTTGTAAAGTGTTTTAAAAAATCATATTTATGTGACATGGTTTGTAAAATGTTTTCAAATATTTTCAGAATGCAGGTATAAATAAGACTAATAAATAATTGTGTACATACTTCTAACTCTAAAATTTAAAAAAAATAAAAATTTAAAAAATTTAAAAGCCCAAAATACTAACTAATAAGTTGGATGTATCCCGGATACTTACACATTCAAACAAGAATTGTGAAGTTCATGACACATGGTTTACGAAGTCCTTTGATTCAGAGTTAACAATTCTTAGTCATTAGGGCCTATGACTTAATAATTCACACTTTCATAGTTTGAAAGATATACATGTTATATTTGCATGTTTAATCTCTATCTTAAAAAATATGACCAGCATTTCACACGCACGACTGCAAATATGATGTGATGAGTTGAGGTTTCACTTGAGGAACTGGGATGGGGGATTTGAGTTTGGATCCGATTTAATGGTGATTGAGGATGGGATAAAATCAACGAAGGCTTTATGATACATGAGTGTCAGCAACTTAGCTAGTACGAGAACAAGTTCTTACATTATCTTTGAAAATGACCTAAGTGCCACGGTGTGATAAAATTAATAAAACTATTGATCAGTGTACGCCAATGTTAGTAAAAGCAGTGGAGTTAGCCTAAAAAGAAAACAAAAGAAAGATATTATTGAAAAGCTCATACATTATAAATACAAATACAAAGAGCTTCCACCAAAGGCGAGCGCTCCCAAACTTTTCAAAGTGTCCGCTTGGACCAAAATCTTAGGCTTTTATGGGTAGGACTAGCATCATAAAATGGCTCTACATAGTATGATGATACAAGTCTGGGTGTCTAAGTTATAATAGATACTCAAAAGAGACATATCCCGGTGCATTCTCAGAAAAACAAGTGCAGACAACTCAACTCTTTTGATGGACACGCTAATCAACAACCAAAAGTACGTGTGTTGAGTTAATAAGTCACTCAAGAGGATCCTTGTTCCAATAAGAGGAAGAGAAGAAATGATACAATCCTACTCCCTCTATAAGCTGGACTTCCATCCATATTTTTAAGTTTAACAACTAAAGAGACGGTGGATTGAATGCAAGAATAGATTTATTCCCTAGTGTTGAGGATTAGATCCTTAGGAGAGTCTCTTGGACTGGAACCTTGGGTGACGTTTAACTCTACACTAGTAAATATCGTCAACACTAAATTGTCACATCTCTTACTATTTATGTATACACAGAGAGAACTTGAGTTCCTTTTTACTAAGATTGGGTCCAGCTTAGAATTTAGGTTCACTAAAATCGAGAGTTTTGAACGACTCAATTCTTGCACATTCACATGCATAGTCAGGGATCCGACTAACTTATTCATTCTTTATTTGCTCGAGGACAAGCAAAGTTTAAGTATACGAAGGTGATAAATGAATGATTTATCATCAATATATTGGTTTATTATCCATCTATCTTAAACAATTTAAATAATTTAATTAAGTATTAATTTAAATTAACATTTAACCTCTTGTAAATAACTAACAATAATTATATGTACATAAATAAATACCTTATTGTGCCCTTATTTTAAGTATTTTCTTATTATCAAAAATCAAATAAAATTAGAGTAATATTGTATATATTATATTTAGCATTAAGCATAAATCAAAAATACAAAAAATAACAAAATAAATTAAAATAAGTATTATTATTTACTTAAAAATAATTGTAAAAATAATACTGTGTATATATATGATGTATCTTGACTTTGGGTTCTATATGAAAATTGTAGATCTTATGTTGAACACTTTTTTGATTTGAAACGTTTATCTATTTTACTTCTATTTATTACCTATTTATTCAATTGTATTTTTTTATATTGGGCCACGTGGCTTCTTCTCCTCTTACCACGTGATCTGACCCCTTTATCATTCTCGCATAATCTTCTGATCATCTTGATCAGACGGTGGAAGCTCCACCATCACCACTTCGCACCACAACCCTCTGATCGCCCTCATCAGGTGCATCAGAGCCATTTGCTTCTGCCTTCTCCAGAACCGTCTGATCTCATGATCAGATGGCTCTTGAGTCGTCCTCCCCACGCACCTCTTCAAACCATGCTCCCATCAGTTCCCCAACTGCCCAGCTTCTCTGATTTACCCTAACCTCCTCACGACACCTCTCGACCAACTTCCAACACCAAACCCTTCGTCTAACTTCCCTTATTCATGCCTAATATTTACTAACTAATTTTGACCAACCTCCACTGATTCACTGGTTGTCGAAACCACCTAGAAACCGTATCTCCCTTCAAATACTCCTCCACCACCGCCGAAAACTGTTGTCCACCCTTGCAGATGAATCCCGTCGACCTCTCCTCCTCTTCGCGACAGGAAGATGGAGGAATGTTGGAGCGATAATAGAGACGCTCTTCAAATGAAACCCATGGCCGGAGTCCATGTTATGGGTGAACTCTTCGCATCGTTCAAGCTTTCTCTCTTGGCTGACGAGATCAAGCGATGACCCGAGCTTCTTCGAAGCTCAAGCCATGCTCTATCCTTCATCCATGACGTTTTCTTCAATGCACATATTAGGTTATTTTTTTCATTTATTTCTATAAATTATCACATCATGCATATGCCACTTTCTCCATATCCACTCATTCCCCTACCTTCGTCGTGCATCGGAGATTCACTCCTAGGGTACCACTAACAAAATCCTTTCATCTATATCTAAGATTGTGTCGCCCCTTTTCTCCACCATAAAGGTGGAGGAACCCACCCAGACATCAACTTCTATGCCTTGATTGGCCTCCATTCCATTCACTCATCTCACACACAACACCTCCTATACCTCTACTACATTTTCTGTAATGATGCAGGTCTACAAAACTTCAATGATCGGAGCTTCATCGAATGGATTTTTAGCCCCTCTACCTCTATGACGGGGATTGGATTCATCATTCCAGAGCTCTCCGTGCCTCCGTCAACGTGTCATCTTCTTTGCCACCTCATTAGAAAGGTGGTCCAATCACGAGCAAAGCAATAGGAGCCTAAAGGAGCACAAGGAGTTATCATAGGAGAGTAGACTCTGCTCCTCCGCACACAGAGGAGGAAGGAGGCTATGATCTACAGTAGCAGTTGGATCAAATCATGTCGATATGATCTAAAGGTTGATGGATCTTCACCGAGTCAATGTTTCGAGCCTTTGCTTTAGGTCGACCCGAACCTGACTCGAAGCACATGAACCTGCCACGTCGTACCGTACCCGTGTGTGTACCCGAGACTCATGTCGAACCTCCAAGCACGTGTGGAGCACGTGCCCCACTAGAAAATTTGAGATAAGCCCTGTCGGCTTATTCTTATCATAATATTATCCACGCGCATGTGTTTTGCATTATCAGCCCCAACAACTTTACTATTTGTATGTTAGTCCCTATCTTGGACCTAATCATGATATATTTTATATGTTTTTCTTAAAAGTATGCTCCTGAAGTTTTTATATACTAACTTGAGCATAAAAATTCCAATTGATGTGATTTTAATTTCATTGTGAAGTTATTTGAATTCTCTTTGATAGGACATGATATATTCTTTGATTTGATGCCTAAATAATGATTGATTAATTAGATATGTTATTGGTTATAGTCTTCATATTAAAATATAATTTCTTTAGTCTAGCTTTATATAATTCATCAATTGGACTCTTAAATTGATTGGATTCATTGTTTGAGTTCTACACGTAATTCAGGAGAATATTTTATGTATTTTACATACAAGTTGTTTATTTAATTTATTTTGTGCCATTCTGTTCTTTATCTAACATGCATGAAAATCATTTAGAAATGCATTCATCCATATTGTTTCGTATTGTTTTATGTATTGCATAGTTTTATTGCATTTGATCTAGATAATATTAATCATCACTTAGCTTAGATATTTAGTGCTTGATTAATTACATTGAGAGCTCATGTCCATGAGTTCGACCCTGGACTTATCCCTTATAAATTTATTAAATCGAGCCACTCTTCATGGAGATTCTCGCTCAGTTCTGATCGATGTGTATTTGGCTGTATGGTAACAAATCATTATTAACTTAGCCGATTATGTGTTCATCACTCTCCCATTTCCATACCGAAGTGGGAAGTGCATGTAGTAAACTCGGTGGTCTCTACTGCTCTACCTTCACCATCTGGTAGGTGAGGCACAAATTGACATGCTCTGCTACATCTTTCTTATTCCCTCCCACCAAAAATGTTGGCATAGGTCCCTATACATCTTGATGCTACTTGGAAGAATGGAAAGTCTCAAACTATATACCTCATCCAAGATGTCACTCCCCATCTCCTTGTCGTTAATTACATAAAAATGGGATCCCTTCAACAGAATGGACTCTCTAACTCGGAAACCATCAAACTCATCCTTTAGTAAAATATGATATAAGTCCTGCAACTTCTGACCTGTATGCTATCCCTAGACAATATTCTCCCATAGATCACTATACTTATCTAGTACAATCACTACATCAGATGTTCTCTCAAATGGATGTCACTCACTACTTGTACTGAGAAGTCTGCAACGAAGCCACTGATTCTGTCGTGTGTGCCTGCATACTGATGAAACCCAATTTCATCATCTTAATTTCGCATTATTAACCCCCGTGCTTATTTTCGTGTCAATAAAACCCAGTTAAAATCCTGTAATTAACTGAGTCTCGAATAAATTAAAAACCACAAAAAAAATCACAAAACTAAAATTTGTGGTATTTTTAGCCTTAATAATACCCTTAAAAATATTTTGAATCTTTGTTTGATCTCATCTCCAGTTTTCTCAACATGAAACTTGTAGATCTCATCAAGATCTACAACTTTCATGTTTTGAGTTTTCTCAAATTCGGCCATTTGTCCCTCCAAAAGTCAACTGGAAGATCAGAATAATCTGATTGGGCCACGTGGCCCGTTCTGGGTGAGCCACGTGGCCCGGTCTCCTTTGTCTTATCCGCCCCCATCTCCAGCCGTCGGATCGCCTTCATAATCCAACGGACAGACCATCTCCATGCCCGCTCTTGAGTCTCCGCCATCAGATCATCCTCGGGCCTTGATCTGATCCGTCCATTCGCGCCTTAACCATATCGCGCCACGTGTCGCCTTATGCGCCATTCAATCACGCCTATGGTGTCTTGATCTCCACCATCTACGATCGCTTCAATATCAACCACCAGATCAAACCTTGAATCTTATCACAACCGTCCGCTTCCGCCGACCCTTGAGCTAAACACGCGGCGCATCGATATCCTTCGATGAGGTCGACCCAGATTACATCAAGCGAGCGCCCAATCGTCAGCCGTTAGATCTCCAGATCCAACGACCATCGGTCGTCGTCAACCTCCAAGTACCCTCTCTCTCCCACGATCACACCGCGTCACCCACCTTCCCCTTCCCATTTTCTCCATCTCCACCGATGACCGCCTCGTCCGATAACCACCTCACAATCCTCCCCAATCATCCACCATCTTCGCCAAACATCCACTAACCCACGAACCCCTCTCCTTCGCTCCATGCGCGCCCTCGAAACCCACGTCCTCGCCACCTGGACCGCCGAGCTCGATCTTCAAATACGCCGCCTCCTCCTCCATATTCACCTGTCCACCTTTACATGGGGAGGGGCCCAGCCCTCCTCCGCCTCCCCGTGACAGGGGGAGGCGGAAGGATCGAGCGAAGATGACTTGCTCCCCTGGTGTCGACCCTCCGACCTCCATGGCGGAGTTGCGGCGCCTTGTGCCCGCTCGAGCTGCACCGACCGGCTGACGGTGTTCAGCGAAGACCCGGGGCTCGAATCGAGCCCCAGCCTAAGCCTCCGTCCGCCTTATCCGATCAGGTAAGCTCCTTCTTCCTCCTTCGCATTTTTCTTCTTATTTCTTGAAATTAATTAGGTCTCTTTCGATGCTGTCACCCTCCATTGAACCCCCTCCGAGCTACGCCACGCTCCCCCCTTTCACGCGACACTCTCCGATCACCTATTCCCTATCTCCACACCTCAGCCACTATCGACCCATCTCCTCTGCCTCCCACGGCGGAGGAGCTACGAGCTCCCACCTTCTTCGCCCTCTGAGCTCCCACTTCACTCACGCACACGTCTATGTATGCTTCGGCTATGTTACTAACTATGTAGGTCCTCGAAGCTCGCAATAGCTGGAGCTCCGTCGGAGCCGACTTCATCAACCTCATAGTTGTCATCCGAGCTCCGATGACTGAAGCCAGAGGCTCCTGGACCTTCCCCGAGCTCCCATCTTCCTCGACGTCCATCCAAGGAGCTCAGGGGAGGTCTGCCGTGACTGAGATGGAGTGGTGGAGGAGGAGCACCTTCGCCGGAGCTCTGAATCCGCCGCCCACTGAAGATGGAGGAGAGAGCACAATCACCGTCGGATGGTCGTACCCCGATGACCATCTGACGGACCCGATGAGGCCACACCAACGATTCCAGATACCGTTGGATCTTCGAGATCCAACGATGATCGAGCAGCCACGTGTTAACGTCCGAGCCTAACCGAGCCTTGGCGCCAGACCATCAGGCTCGGAGCTCCCGAGCCTACGTCGAGCCTTCCTAGAGCTTCGAGCCGCCCGAGCCTAGCCGAACCAGTGGCGACCCTCTACCGAGCCTGAGCGTCCACCCGAGCCTGGATGGCACGTGCAGAGCATGTGCCATCGGGGTAATTTGCAGAGACGCCCTCTGACTTCTCCATTTTGCAAGTAGGTCCAGAATCACGTGCAGTTCGCACGTAAAAGGGGTATTTTGCATTGATACCCTCGCGGGTTTTCAAATTTGCAAAATGCCCCTGTGCGTGTGGGTTATTTACAGGGAAGGTCCCGATCTTTTTCATAATTACATTTTAGTCCCTCCTAGGGACCTGTTTGTAATTTTGTTTTCATGTTTTCTTTCAATTATGCCCTTGCTTTCTTTTATGCATATCTTGAGCTCCGTATCTCCGTTTCAGTTAATTTCAGTTTCATTTCGAAGCTCATTTGATGATCTTTCTAATGGCATGCTTAATTGTTATCTTGGACTCAAAGATTTTCATTGTATTATTCTAGAAGCCATGTGTCCTTAGAGCTTAAGCTTTTACCTTGTTTAAAATTGTTCATCAAATCTGACTCCTTGATTAAACTTGAAATTGACTCTTGTTTAATTTTGCTCATCTTTTTGTGCTAGGGCATATTATTTGTAATGCATTTCATTGCATTTATCTGCATGATAAGATTAATAAAAAAATGCATGTTTCTTCTCCTCTTTAATGCATTGTCGTGTCTTTTTGCATACTTTGACCTATAGATCTCTAACTCAACACTTAGTTAAAAAGATTAAAATCTAGATAATGCAAGAGAGGCTCGTGTCCCTGAGTTCGACCTTGGTTTCTTACCAAGTAAAAAATACACGACCATCCGATTTGATTGCTATATCTAAATTAGATGGTCTTTTGATTAGCCCATTTCAGCCCAACTGCGTTGACAATTCCAAGTGTTAATTCAACACTCTTAAAGGGCCGATTTTGCAGCTCTTCACCTACTCAAGGCATTTGCTACCACATTTACCTTACTATGATGGTAAGAGATGGTGCAATCATAGTCCTTCAGTAACTTCAACAATCGTATATGCCTCATCTCTCATTCGTCAAAGATGTACTTGAGGTGATCCGTGGAAATCTCGAATGCCACCTAATAAAGATTGTGATGCTTTATCTTCAGTACGAAGACTACGGTTGCCAGCTCCAAGTCATGAGTAAGGTAATTGCACTCGTGTCTCTTCTGCTGGAGTGATGCATAAGCTATGAATTGTCATCCATGTATATGAACTGAGGTTTTAAATCTCGATTTTGATTTTTTTTGAGATGGTGAAAAAATGAAATAATTTTGAAATTTCGACAAAATTTCACCAATTTTGGCCAAAACTGGCCTAGATTTGTGAAGGAGGGATCCATATCGAGATTTCAATTCTGATTTTGGTGCAGTGTCGAAACCGATATGAACACACCTAAACCTTCATTGGAAGCACCTGTATAAATCGTGAAATTCAGAGTACTTGAAAGAAGGGAAATAATGGGAGATGTAGTCAACTGCTCCTTGAGCGTATGGAAATTCAGATCATATTTGTCGCTCCAAAAAATGGCACATTCTTCTATGCCAACTATGCGAGGGGTAATTCCAATTGAGATAATCCCTGATGAATCATATGTAATAACAATCTAGGTCGAAGAAAGTACAAATTTCTATAACAGTCTTGTTCTGTTCCTAAGATAAAATGACCTCTATCTTGGTAGAGTCAACTGCTACCCTTGCCTCTGAAATCACGTGGCCTAGAAACACCACCTCAGAAATCCAGAACTCACACTTGTTGAATTTTACATCAACTTATGCTCTTTAAGTGTCTCCAATATCATGTGAAGATGTGACGTGCTCATGTTCGTCATGAGAATAGACTAGAACATCGTCAATGAACAAAATCACGATTCTACCCAAGTAAGGATGTAAGACTCGTTTCATCAAATCCATGACTGTGGCAAGTGCATTCGTGAGTCCGAATGTGTCACCACAAACTCATAGTAACCATATATTGTGTGAAATATAAACTTCATTACATATGAATCTTTGATCCTCGACTGTTGATATCTAGATTGCAAATCAATCTTAGAAAACACCGTTGCTCCTGTAACTAATTGAAAATTTATCAATACATGTGAGAGGATAACAATTCTTGACTGCCTACTTGTTTAGCTTCATGTAATCAAACACAAAGTCTCATGGATCCATACTTTTTCTCGAAAAGAGAACTGGTGCTTCCCAGGGTAATGTATTGGAGCGGATGAATACCTTCTCTAATAGCTCCTACAACTGCACCTTAAGATTTTTCAGCTCGGCAAGTGCCATCCAATATAAAGAGATGGAGATCAGATGTGTATCTAGTAACAGAGTGATCTCAAACTCAATCTCTCTCACTGGGGTTAGTCTAAGTAAATCATCTAGGATACGTCAGCAAACTCATGTACTACCCAAACATCCTCAATCATCCTGTCCTAGGTGGATGTGTCAACAATGGATGCAAGGTATCCCATACATCCATGACTGAGGTACTATTGCTCTCTCAAGGAAGATATGTAATCAACTCGTGCATCAGATGTACGTCCATCAAACAGAAAGGCAGTTACTCCTAATAGGTGGAGGACAACGATCTTCACAAAGCAGTCCAGGCATGCATGGTGTTTCTCGAGCCAGTTCATGCTTAAGATGATGTCAAAGTCCTCTAACTGCATCAACAATAGAAATGTGGGCATTTAGTGCTCATCGATCTGAATAGATACATCCTCAACCGCTTGTCAAATAATGAACAACTAGCCCCCTGGGCCTTTTATGTAGTACGAGGTAGGTACACTCGCTATAGACTTGCTCATGGGATGGTAATGGTAATGACGCTCTTGACGGAAATGAGAGAAGTTTCGACCCACTGCCCAGCTAGGTTGCAAAGGTGGTAATTGTGGTTGTCCTCCTGGTGATCAGCTCTATGTATCCCCCCATCGTGTCATCTTGGCAATAACTTCCTTGATGGAGGTAAGGTTCAAAGTAGACAATCTATCTTGTACCTCCTAGCGCATACCACATATGAACTTCTTCAAGTTCTCCTAGGTCGTATATCGTATCATGTACTCTTGGACCACCATCGACCCATGTGTAAGCTTGGCAAACCATTGCCTTTACTCCTCTACCAAGGGCTCGGGGGAGTACTCACTGCGAAACTCCTCACCAAAGAGGTCCCAAGTGATGGGCTTAGTTAAATGCTCCTTGATAGCCTGCCACCATCTCTCCGCATATACCGCCAATGAAAACTCAGCAAATGTCACCCACTCATCCATGGACACATGAATCATCCCTAAACTTTGGATACATGCTCGATCCAATGCTCTGCCTCCTGTGTTGTATTGGTACCAAAAAGCTATGGCACCTAAGATAGCTGATATGCAGTGTATGTGGTCTGATGCATATGTAACACATATGCATCCCCAAATGACTATGGCTCCGGAGATACTGGCTTTTGTACAATATTCTCCTCCTCTTTGGAAGGACAGTAAGATGAGTCATCCTACTGTTTATGCCTCTACTCAATCGCCTCTTAGTGATGTTGCACGGCCTACGTGGCCTGGACCAAGAAGGCCAGATGTTATGTCATGTCAGGATCCACTCGAGGCGGAATGGTTCTACATAAGGAACCATAGCATTAGTACTTGCCTTTACTTAATGAGAGATATATGTACATGTATATGTTGAACATGCGAGCCCACGGCGAGCCATTATGCAATAAATGTTATTGCAATTCACTCCTTAATCTGAAATAAAGAGTAAATAGTTTGCATAATAGGTCCCTGATGAATGCATAATTCATCATGTTAATATGCTCAAATTACACCTAAAAAAAGCTGACATTAAAACATGACACTTCTACCCCTTCTTGTGCGTCAATGCTTTACATTTATTATATACATATACACACTACACAGAACCAATTAAAGATTCAATAAAAGGAAAGTTCTTGAATTTCATTATACTTTTAATAATCCTTTTAACATTTACACTCAAAAATGTATTCACAAATGATTTACACCACTAAAATAAGGCCCTCCCACATACGTACTCCACACATGCATTATCTAAATTCCATCATCACTTCACAATATTCATATATTGCCATTATCATCCGCTTGCTTTATATTATTTATAATGATAATAAATCTACTTGAAAACCATACGTGTATGGCCCCCGTACTCATAGAAAAGTAACTTTTGCAAACAAGTATCAACATGCCCATGCACGACCCATATGGACAACCATGCCTTGGTTTTTATAATATTTCTCTGCTCAAACTATGCACGTACATGTACCCACAGACCCGACTCCACGCTATCTTTCCTATTCTAAACCATCCATTCATAATGTAGCATTTATTATTACTTTTAACGCAGGTAACAACAAATCTTCGTCCTACGCAACCATGGAATGCGAGCCATCTTCCTCACGCAGAAGTTCTGCAACGGCAAGCCATGGACAATCAGACGCCTGCCGTTTCATATTTTAGTAACTGGCATCGGGACGTTACACCAACGAAACGGACAAGAGCCCTGTCGCCTCCCGCCCTCATCTCTTTTAAAGAGGGGGTAGGAGGAGCCATGAAAGCGGGGGGACGGAGGAGACAGAACACATTTCCGCCATCGACATCCACCGCATCTTCGTCGCCACATCTTCCGTGCCTCCTCGCCGTAGCAGCCCCACCCCCACCGTGCTCCAGCCCGCTCCAGCTACCGTGCTCCGCCGTGGTGGCTGAGCACGGTTCCGGCCTTTTTTTTTCTCACGAAGAAGAAAGGGGTTCCGCCCCTTCCTAATTTCATTTTTTTTTGTTTGGACTCAATTGCAATTTTGTTAAACTTTTATTTAAATTCTGCAATTTTCACATTTTCTGATTATTATATTCTGCATAATTTACATGTATTTCTTTCATGTTTTTGTATTACAATTCAGTCCCTAAATGATCTTTCTATAGTTTTCTAAAGCTTATATGTTTTTCTGCAATTTTTCCATTTGATGTTTTATTGGTTCAATCCTTTCTGTCCTGCTAAGTTTGATCAATTTCTGTAAGCCCTTAGATTTTATTTCTTTTCCATACGTAACCCTATCTTTTCTGAAATTCACACTTATGCCCCTTTATATTTGAAAATTCATTAAAAATAGTCAGAAATCCCAACAATCCACTAAAAAATTCTACATGATTCTGGAAACAATTGCCATCTATTGGAATTATTTTAATTGCATTTTAAGTTTTATAAAATCAAAGAAAAATTAAGAGAAAATTAAGAGAGCTCATCTTGTCTTTTTGTCAATTTCAAAGCAAAACTCTCTCCAAAACTTGTGCTATTTTCGTCCTGTCCCTGTGTTCGACCCTTGAACTTGTCACTATACTTCCTAAGAGTTATTTTTGCTTGTTCATTGTTAATTTATCTGAGAATGTTGAGAATCGTGAGTGCTCACAACGACAACTAAAAATTCACATCTTAGCACGTCGATTTTTCGCGCTTTCAGTCCCTTAGTACAATTAGGGTTATGTACCATGGCCATCTTAATGATCATACAGCTGTTGATTCAATTATTGAATCATAGAGGCTGGTGCTTAGATGAATATCTAATGAGTTAGATTGAGGACTCATCAAGCACCGTCAAATGATTATTAAGAGATGATCTCCAGCCTGAGTAGGAGATGGCAATCCTTTCTCAGTTAGGCTGATATCTGACCGACTTCTTGATGCAGGTCCTCTGCATAGGAATAGAGATTCGGAGATGTCAGATTAGTTAGGTCAAAGAGTTGACTTAACGAGATCGAGATAACCAAAGTCCTATATCATACGCTGTCATGATATAGGCACACATCCTCTGACCGGAGACAGATGTGTTACTATATGTCTGAGTATGTACATTTGGCAGACAAATAGGTTGATGACCTAATCAAGGTCTATACACCGGCGCGTTGGTGTGCATATAAGGGCATATGAGTAATACGATCTCTCAAAGGGATCATACAGGTTCACTACTGAACCGGAAGACATGAGCTCACTCATGAGATATTGGGAAGAATCAAATTCCGTGCGCACGGTCGTCTCGCTTTGGAAGCTTGACTAAATTTGTTGGTTTGATATATACTTTTTGAAAGTATATGATCAAGACCTAGGTATGATATATGCTTTTGGAAAGTATATGATCGATACCGACTCCCAATGATCGAATGAGAAACTTACTGATAAAACCCTGAAGTAGACAGTATAAAGTTGATCTAATACTTCGGGTTTATTTTGAGTCTTCCAGTATGCAGGATGTACAGGTATTGGGAATGCCTGAGGGTGATGTGATCATAAACGGTTGTATAACCATGACGCTTCCATTCCTAGGGAGTGATGAAACGGGTCTGGATTTTAATGACTCCTCTTAGTAGAGAAGTAATCTGATCTTAGTCCAAATGTTGGACATTAATCTGAATGTGATTCAGATTCAATGAGAAGATTAGATTTGCGGTCTTGATTTAATCAAGCATCTATGAGAGGCCCGAGATCTGGATTTGAGATGTGATCTCAATATCCATGTCACTATACGTGGAACAATACAATCGCCCTGTCCTTATCTCCAAGTATTCGCGGAGAAAGCGCATTGTCCTTAAAAGAGTTCATGGATAATTCTATTGTTGATATATGTATCCGAGCATTGAGAAAATGGATAATTAAATGTGATTTAATTATCATGAATAATATGAATTTGATTCATATTATAAGGAGAGTTATCTTAGATAATTAAATGTGATTTAATTATCAAAGATGTAAATAATGTGAATGTGATTCATATTATTTGAACACATGAGATAAAGAGATCCAAGATGATTAAATATGATTTAATTATCAAGGATAAGAATAATGTGGATAGTAAAATCCAATTATTCACAATATATTATAAATGTGATTTATAATGTATTAGAGAGAGTTAAATATAATTTATATTAGTAGATTAATTATTAATGAGTATTGGATACACATTGTTTAATTAATTGAAAATGTAAATTACATTTTGTTTTGGGTTGTGAATTTGATTCACAATAATTCAATGTCAAGATTGCAATATTCCCAAAATTAATTGAGAATTATTTTGGTGAATTAAAATACCAACAAATTGTTGTTGGAAATTGGATGGAGAGAAAATCAAGGAGATTGCCCTCCCCATTTGGAAAGGAGGGGGCGGCACCAATTCCTTGAGGGAATTGGTGGTCGTCCCCCCCTTCCAAAGAGGAAGGTGTATCTCCCTTATTTTCTCTCTCTCTATTTGTGTGGTTTAATTTGGTATTATATTTATTTGATTTATCAAATATATTTAATCAAAATTAAATCACAAGTTGTTGGCTTTTACCAACAACAATCTTGACCATTGGATTGTCATAAATCAATCTCATCCATTGATTTTTATATGACACATGGATTGAGATCCATGGATCCCAAAACCCTATAAATAAAGAGGCATTCTTGGCTCTCTCTTTTACATACAATGCTTGAGAAGCATCTCTCTCTCTCTTTCTTTCTAGAGGTCAGCCCTCTCTCTCCCTCTCATGGTCGTCCACCATGGATGCCATGGAGAGGTTCTCCATCGCTGCGGCATCGTCGTTATGCTGCCCGTTCTTCTGCTCGTGGATCTCCGTCTCCTTCGGTGCGCCTCGCTCGTGAAGAAGACGTCGGATCTCGTGTGTCGAGATCAGGAGATCCGCCGCTTGGATCATCAACATGGATTGCGAGAAGCACGCAGTTCATCCCCGCGCTCGCAAGCGTCTCCTCCGTCGGATCGGACTTGAGACAGGAGGTCTCTTCGTTTAGAGACTCGATCGCAACCACGCTTCAAGAGGTAATCCTATTACTTGTTTGTGGTTTAGACGAAACGATTCAAGAAGTGTTCTTGGATCATGTGGTTTCGTCATATAAAAAAATTTTAAATTCCGCTGAATCGAGCAACTAGTCCGACTAGTCGCTCCTCGCCGTATTCGATACGACGCTCACGCTTCCGTGATGCGCTTGAGGATCTAACCATATCCTTCAAGTGGTATCAGAGCCTTATGTCGATGGTTTCGAATAGTGATTCACTAACCGAGGACGACTTGGGTTCGCTAAGGTCGCGAAAGTTTTTATCGCATTTGATTTCGCAGATCTGTTTAGTAAATAAATTCGGCACTGTTTAAATGGTTTAAACACGAATTTTATACTTGTATTATGTTCCCCATTAAATAAGAAAACCATAGGATCTGAGTTTGCGTAAATCGGATTTCGTATGCTCGAGATATGGTCGTTTTAATGAACATGTATGCACTGTTGCGGGAACTGTGAATCTGAACGTGATTAAAATGTTAATTACTGTTTAGACTTGCCTCGAAATGCGTGAAACATCACTTAGGTTCTGTCCTAAATCAAATTAGCAAACTTTAGAAATTGACTTTGCTTAATTTGGATTTAATATGATTGATATATGCCAATTTTAGTAAGTAGGGGTCACTGCTGAAATTGCTTTCCTAATCAAGAACCATGTGATTGTCAATTAATGAAATTAATTGTTAATTTCGAGAAATAATTATGAAAAATATTTGCGAAATATTAGAGAATGATTATTTCCTTAATTTACTTGGCCCCAACCAATTAGTTGATTAGATATGATCTAAATCATAATTGGAATTACAATCATCAAACTTCTTGCTTGAATAGGACTTGGGAATTTGCCTAGCAAATTTCCTTAAAATCAAAATTGTTTTGATTACTATATGGTATAATTTCGGTTGAAGAACCGATGATCATCTCAAGTACAAAATAATCAATTTGGCATTATCCTTTCCCGAGGCGGATATGGTGTCTAGTCGGGGATCACTGGGTCAGCGGGTTGCAACGTATGTGGTCCGCCCCACTCCCGTCGGTACTGGCCATGACAGCGGGTAGGACCGGGATAATGTCCGAGCGATTATGATGTATTTTTCTAATTATTAAAATACGAATTAATACGTACTTTGAGAATAATACCATATATATATTCAAGCATAAAATTAAGTTTGATTGATTGAATTGGATTGATAATTAATTTAATATGATTAAGTTAGTTATGTCCAATTAAGAATACTCTGATATGATTAGAGTTAATAATTCCCTTGGAAGAATTAATTATATGAATGTGATTCATAGTAATTAATTAAATTTGAATAAGAGGTGGAGGATCACATAAGTGACATCCATGGTCTCCCGTCAAGGCGAAGGGTTTCCGTCGCCAGGGATTGTATATAGGAGACGCCTCTACGAAGTGACTGCTCCTATATACAAGCGCATCTGGATCGGACTCTTTTCTTCTCGAAAGAGTAAGGCCGTATGCGTAGTGACCCCAATATCGGATCCTCATATTATTGGGGCGATATTGGATTGCGCATAGCGAGTTCTATTCCTGTTGACGGTTGATTCAATTAGCGACGGGTCAACATCACCTTAGGGGTGGTGGGCCCGGGTGTTAAAGACCGAATTGGGAAATGCAAGTTGGACTTGCAAGGCGGAATGTGTTCCTGCTTCTCTTTATTGGAGTTGCAGTTTCTCATATTATTGGGATGTAACAAAGATAAAGAGGAGATCCCAGATCTTGCTGAGATATAATGGTAAGTATATCTCTTACATTGAAAGTGATTAAGGGAATGAACTTTCATTGTTGACATGGCAAGACAACTTTGATATAAAAATTCCTAAATCAAAGTATAATATGTATATATATAAATATATATGCAAATTTCTTATTTCAGATAATCCTTCATTAAACCCACTCAATTCTATACTCAATAATAACCAGTAAAATATCATGGATTGGACCCTTGATCCAGATATTGTAATTGCAGTTGGACACATAATATATGTGGTTGCAATATGCAAGTTTCCTCATAATAATGAGAAGTGATAATTAAATAGACAATAGGACTAAAACCCTAGGGTTTGTATGTCTCTATAAGTCTTGATCTCATCGAATGTACTTTTGAAGTGACATGTCGATAATGATCGTAATTATCAAATAATCCTTATAAAATCAATAAAGATATTCTGGCATACATATGTGCTCTTGACATTTAATCATGAATGACATGGTTCTCTACATCATGTAGAATGGTAGCTCTATAGAGATAATGTATTCAAATTGTTTGAGTACCTACCTGAACCTATGTTTTAAGAGTTTAGATGGATGTAGATGATGAGTGTCATCATTCTACTGTCTATACTCTAGTCATTCATGAAGCTTCATAATATTCATATTATATGAATTGGGTGAAGCATGTATAAATGTTGAAATACTCTTATATTAAATTCTTTTGAATTTAACATAAGAGATCCTTAGTCTTGAGTAATGGTTGCTTATAGATAAAGGGAGCGCAGTGGAAGCATGGGTTGGACCCAAGTAAGAAATATAGTCAAAAGGTTGACTGTATTTCTGTAACTTCCATATGACATTCAAAGAGTTGGATGAATGCCAATACTGCAATAAGTTGATGTGTTGATAGTATGACTATCAAGTCTGTCTAGAATCCTCAGAAAAGGACTCGGATGGAGCATCAGTATAATCTACATATAATCATTGATATTGACTTACTTATTTGATAAGATAAAGTCTAATAATTGTATCTCAATTTTCTAATGACACTTGCAATTGGTTGCATATGTATTAGAAATTTGATCTTAAGGTTTATTGGTCATCCATGTTGAAAGTGATGCAAGTGTTGCAACAATTTCCATGAGATCAATAGACTTCATATTTTCAGTGGGAGCCCTTAGTCTTAGAGAATGTCTCTATGACCTAGATATTAGAATACACTCATTGTTTATTTCTAATTGTTGGATATAAACATGAATTCTGAAATAAATCTATCATAAGGGGTTATGATGGAGATATTTTAGATAGTAATCTAAGATCTAGTGGACTCTTTTAAATTAGAAAATTAATGAATGGTTCATTAAGTATTTTAATACTGAGAATTAAAAGGATCAATAGGAGGATAAAGATCATTTGATAATGATCTGACATCAAATTTTGGACATATGTCTGTTGATGAGATCAATGGACTAGTAAGACATGAAACTTTAGATTGTCTAAAGATTCAAATCTCACATACTTGTGAATATTGTATTCAAAGTAAAATATCTAATACATCCTTCCTTGGGAAAGGTGTAAGATGCCAAGGTATTAAGGATCTCATAAATATTGATGTATGCAGATCATCTATATCATAGTAAACATTATGGATATGTGATATCTGTTAATGATTATGAATGATATGAGATCTCTTCTCTTCACCTAAGAAACCTTTGAAATGTTCAAAGATTTCGCAATTTTGGTTTAGAACCAAAGTTTGAAGGAAGATGAAATGAATTTGATCTAACCAAGGTAGCCTGTACCTATTAGATGAATTCAAGAAATACCTTATGGAGATATGAATATCATTTCTATCTCAATCCTCCTAATGAACCTTAACTCAAAGGAGTTGTAGGGAGATACAATTGATCATGTGTGACATGATTTAATAAATGATTAATCCTAGCATAATTATCTCTTAAGTTTCCAAGATATATATGTAGTAGAGACTGCATTATATACTTAATAAGGTTCCATGCATGTAAGTTGGAATCTAGCATTAGAGAATGCTACTTCATTAGGAAAATAAAGGATGGTATTAGATACCTACTTTATGACCTTGAGATTCTTAAAAGATCTCATCTTTGAGAATATGATTCTTATAGGATGACTCTCTTGAGAATCAAGATGAAAATGAAGTAAAGGAACTCATTTAATCTTGAAAAGATAATGAGGCTCCTGAAATCGGAAACTAAAATAGATAATTAAAGATGAAACATTAATACCTCTTCAAATAAGTTTGAGGATGGATTCCATGTGTCAGTTAAATCTGAAAATGATCGGACTTCATGTGATGAAGCTCCTGAGGATCATGAGATGGAAAGATGGATGTTAGCAATAAAAGTCTAATGTAGACTTCATATACAAGAGTTGTATATGGACCCTCGAGGATCCACCTATATGGGTCAGACCCATTAAGGTGTAAATGGATCTTCAAGAGAAAGAGGGAAACTAATGAGAAGGTATAGACCTTCAAAGCACGGTTCGTAGCCATGAGCTACACACCGAAGAGAAGGCATCGCTTGCGATAAGACTTGCTCTCCAGTGACCTTGCTTTAACCCATCAGAATATTGCTAACTATAGCTACACAACTTGTCTATGACATCTTCATGGTGTGAGTCAAGATTGCATTCCTCTATGAATACCTCCCTGAGGATATTCATATGAAGTAGCCCTAGGGCTTCATGGTTGAGGAAAGCAAGGTGTGCTAGCTGAAGAACTCCATCTTTGGACTCAAATAAGCTTCTTGTATTTGGAACATAAGATTTGCTGAAATTGTAAATGTTATGATTTCAGATAAAATCTTGATGAACCATGTGAAGCTTAGTGGGAGTACCATTGTATTCATCGTGCTAAATGTAGATATTATCCTAATCATTTGGAATGATATAAGAATAAATAATAAGTGTTTTATAATTTGGTTGTTCCATACCTTGAGATACGATCTCGAGGATACCTCTTAGATCTTAGTTCTGAAGTAGCTCAGAAGCAAAGAGAAGAGGATATTGGGACCGTCACATTAGTAATACACCTTGGACTTGTTCCATTTTCTGGAAAATTCCAAGAAAAGCTTCCTTCCCTTAAGATGTGGTAGTGACCTGTCTAGAGGGATAGCACCTCAAAGAGTTGAGGAAGTGAATACTAGAACTGCTTGCATCAGTTATGAGAAGCTGGGTGTATGCTAGATGTGTGCAAGAGCCAGATGTCTGCCATGCAGTGGGAATAGTAAACTGTTACTAATCCTACTCTGGAAATAAAACACTTAGTTGCAGTAATAACAATATCTTCAAAGATGATGAAACTTAGAGATAGTGATCTCAAAGTCTTATCTTCAAAAAGTTTAAGACCTTGTAGATAGTGATCTATGATGGTCTTAACTGTAGATACCTTAGGAGATAGAGATCTCCAGGAATGAAGGTATTCTAATAAGGATTATGGGAATACTGGTTATGATAATTAATAAGATGTAGTGTCAAGGACACTATAACCAACAAAATTGAGTATCGGTTGCATGAGATACAACATTCGCATTGGATGCGAGCACTGTTACTAGGAGATATGCAAGTGCCGTAAAAGGACTTGGCATAGTCTCTTGGGAACGGAGTGACCGATCAACTTACCTAGCTATTTTCTTAATAGCCTATGATTGCCACATGAGTGTGGGTTTAAATGATTAGCCCATTAATGGCTTTTTGGGCTAGTGGGAGATTGTTGAACATGCGAGCCCACGGCGAGCCATTATGCAATAAATGTTATTGCAATTCACTCCTTAATCTGAAATAAAGAGTAAATAGTTTGCATAATAGGTCCCTTAGTACAATTAGGGTTATGTACCATGGCCATCTTAATGATCATACAACTGTTGATTCAATTATTGAATCATAGAGGCTGGTGCTTAGATGAATATCAAATGAGTTAGATTGAGGACTCATCAAGCACCGTCAAATGATTATTAAGAGATGATCTCCAGCCTGAGTAGGAGATGGCAATCCTTTCTCAGTTAGGCTGATATCTGACCGACTTCTTGATGCAGGTCCTCTGCATAGGAATAGAGATTCGGAGGTGTCAGATTAGTTAGGTCAAAGAGTTGACTTAACGAGATCGAGATAACCAAAGTCCTATATCATACGCTGTCATGATATAGGCACACATCCTCTGATCGGAGACAGATGTGTTACTATATGCCTGAGTATGTACATTTGGCAGACCAATAGGTTGATGACCTAATCAAGGTCTATACACCGGCGCGCTGGTGGGCATATAAGGGCATATGAGTAATACGATCTCTCAAAGGGATCATACAGGTTCACTACTGAACCGGAAGACATGAGCTTACTCATGAGATATTGGGAAGAATCAAATTCCGTGCGCACGGTCGTCTCGCTTTGGAAGCTTGACTAAATTTGTTGGTTTGATATATACTTTTTGAAAGTATATGATCAAGACCTAGGTATGATATATGCTTTTGGAAAGTATATGATCGATACCGACTCCCAATGATCGAATGAGAAACTTACTGATAAAACCCTGAAGTAGACAGTATAAAGTTGATCTAATACTTCGGGTTTATTCTGAGTCTTCCAGTATGCAGGATGTACAGGTATTGGGAATGCCTGAGGGTGATGTGATCATAAACGGTTGTATAACCATGACGCTTCCATTCCTAGGGAGTGATGAAACGGGTCTGGATTTTAGTGACTCCTCTTAGTAGAGAAGTAATCTGATCTTAGTCCAAATGTTGGACATTAATCTGAATGTGATTCAGATTCAATGAGAAGATTAGATTTGCGGTCTTGATTTAATCAAGCATCTATGGGAGGCCCGAGATCTGGATTTGAGATGTGATCTCAATATCCATGTCACTATACGTGGAACAATACAATCGCCCTGTCCTTATCTCCAAGTATTCGCGGAGAAAGCGCATTGTCCTTAAAAGAGTTCATGGATAATTCTATTGTTGATATATGTATCCGAGCATTGAGAAAATGGATAATTAAATGTGATTTAATTATCATGAATAATATGAATTTGATTCATATTATAAGGAGAGTTATCTTAGATAATTAAATGTGATTTAATTATCAAAGATGTAAATAATGTGAATGTGATTCATATTATTTGAACACATGAGATAAAGAGATCCAAGATGATTAAATATGATTTAATTATCAAGGATAAGAATATGTGGATAGTAATATCCAATTATTTATAATATATTATAAATGTGATTTATAATGTATTAGAGAGAGTTAAATATAATTTGTATTAGTAGATTAATTATTAATGTGTATTGGATACACATTGTTTAATTAATTGAAAATGTAAATTACATTTTGTTTTGGGTTGTGAATTTGATTCACAATAATTCAATGTCAAGATTGCAATATTCCCAAAATTAATTGAGAATTATTTTGGTGAATTAAAATACCAACAAATTGTTGTTGGAAATTGGATGGAGAGAAAATCAAGGAGATTTCCCTCCCCTTTTGGAAAGGAGGGGGCGACACCAATTCCTTGAGGGAATTGGTGGTCGTCCCCCCTTCCAAAGAGGAAGGTGTATCTCCCTTATTTTCTCTCTCTATTTGTATGGTTTAATTTGGTATTATATTTATTTGATTTATCAAATATATTTAATCAAAATTAAATCACAAGTTGTTGGCTTTTACCAACAACAATCTTGACCATTGGATTGTCATAAATCAATCTCATCCATTGATTTTTATATGACACATGGATTGAGATCCATGGATCCCAAAACCCTATAAATAGAGAGGCATTCTTGGCTCTCTCTTTTACATACAATGCTTGAGAAGCATCTCTCTCTCTCTCTTTCTCTCTAGAGGTCAGCCCTCTCTCTCCCTCTCATGGCCGTCCACCATGGATGCCATGGAGAGGTTCTCCATCGCCGTGGCGTCGTCGTTATGCTGCCCGTTCTTCTGCTCGTGGATCTCCGTCTCCTTCGGTGCGCCTCGCTCGTGAAGAAGACGTCGGATCTCGTGTGTCGAGATCAGGAGATCCGCCGCTTGGATCATCAACATGGATTGCGAGAAGCACGCGGTTCATCCCCGCGCTCGCAAGCGTCTCCTCCGTCGGATCGGACTTGAGACAGGAGGTCTCTTCGTTTAGAGACTCGATCGCAACCACGCTTCAAGAGGTAATCCTATTACTTGTTTGTGGTTTAGACGAAATGATTCAAGAAGTGTTCTTGGATCATGTGGTTTCGTCGTATAAAAAAATTTTAAATTCCGCTGCGTCGAGCAACTAGTCCGACTAGTCGCTCCTCGTCGTATTCGATGCGACGCTCACGCTTCCGTGATGCGCTTGAGGATCTAACCATATCCTTCAGTATAATACTATTTATTATGTTATTCATGATGGGTCAAAAGACTCTCGTACACAATCTTGTACTTCGAGTACCACTAAGGAATTACATACATGGAATGGAATGGAGTATCACTGCTCTGATACTAAAATTTTATGACTAAAACACGCGAACCTAGTAGTAAGAGGAAGGGGAAACATCATTACCTCAAAACTCACCTCCTTCGTACCTTCACTTATGGAGAAATGGCATGTATGGTGTATTGTTGACGACGAACACCGGTACATGAGGATGACCTTGACCTCCTCTGCACAGTAGTGGCTTCGGATCGTCAATTTGACATACTTCGACAAGCTCCAATGGTGCTTCAACTAGGTCTTTGGAGAGGGGAAGGGAGTGAGAGGTGGTTGTTGTAAGGGTTATGGTTTTGGGGGCAACCAAAAGTTATTTTTATGTAATCGAAATTCGGATCTATGCTCAGATCTAAAATGGAACCCAACTCAGCCTCACTAAAACGGACACAACTTGAGCTCCCGAACTCGGATTTTGATGTTCTTGAACTCCTTGGAAAGGTCCCGGCGAGCGCTATGAAATTGAGTGATCATTTACCCATTTAAAAATCTAGAAAACTCCATATTTTAATAATGTAGGTTTTCACAAATATTATGATTGTCAAGTCTTCTACTCGAGAATCCAAGGATGCATGCCCATCTATTGTGGTCATTAACTCCAACTACCCAATGCAACACCGGAATCTACGTCATTGTGCGAGACAAACCCACCATGAGAATTTGCATCAGTGGAAAACACAAGCAAGAATCTACATCCGCAACAACTAGATCATTATAATACGCATAATAATCGCCAAGTACACAGATCTAGAAATGAGTTGGTCATCGTGTACACTCTAACACAGAACCGTCTTAAAGATAGTGTGTTACAGGTTCTGAATTATTTATCAAACTTCATTTGAATCCTTCTAATTGATCATTGTTTGAGTTAGTTGCATTCCATGTACCTACAATTGTTAATCATCATTATATATTCATTTCTATATCAATCCATTTCGATTTCAACATTTTAAAACATTAATTAATCACACCAGATCAGTGTTGATCGATCATGCGCTCTATGTTGGTCGATCAACACTGATCGATCATCAACTATTAGCTGATATATCAGCATTGATCGATCATTATCTCTTGGCTGATTGATCAGTTAACTAATATGATCAACCAATAAATGATCGATCGATGCAATTCAGTGATCAATCATAGCTGTAAATACAAAGACAAGCATAAAATTCATGTCCAACATTTTATCTCTGATTCCAAATCTAATTACATGTATGTGATCATCACCTTATCCCGATCAATCTGACATAAATAACATAATTTTCTACCTAACGGATATCCCAAAAATTGCAAAAAAACCCTCAATGATAAGGCTTGGACTACGACTTTGCATGCGAAATGAGCTATCCGGACACCAAGCCAATGCGAAAATGATGTAGTAATGTTGTATGGACCAATGGTAAGGTAGGGTGTCGAAAATTGTACCTTCAGGGTGTTCCCTCGGATCCCTCCTCCACCCCCAAAATAGCATTTTTGGAGTGCTTCGCGTGAAATGCACACCAAAAATGGAAGGACCTTGTCATCCTCTTCGCAATGATGTCCTCAGCTCATCGATCAAACATTGAAATTTCGTCGTATACGACAGAGTTCCAGTGAGGGTGGTGACACTCCGACGAGTCTTCAACGATAGGGTTGGATGGTATGAGCCAAGTGACTCAGCCACTTAGCCTTTTATAGGCTCGAGTTCGGACTCGGTTCCAGATCCAAAAGTCGTAAACCATGTTATTTTGCATGTAACTGTCACATACACTATCTATTTTTAAGTTCTTTTGGGCTCCTTGGAAGGTCTTCAAGAGTACTACAAGATAGAGTGGTTATTTATCCGATTCGAATCCCAGTTCGGCTTCAAAATTAAGATTTAGTGAAAATGAATACTTTTGATTCTCACATTTTATGTTTTATGGGTTTTATATTTTATGTGATATAACATCAAAACCTATTTACAACAATATAAGAAGGTGAAGAGATGCCAAAATACATTATAGATAAAATTTTGAATCTTGTTTTATGTTGTGTGTAGAAACAATGTTGGTCCAAATCCTAATTTCCACACATGATCTCTATTTTCCTTCAAAGTAGTCTTGAAATTTAGGGAATTCTATGTGATTAACTTTAAAAGTGAATAGAGTCCAATAAGTGATTGTTATGCAAGAGATATGGGCCTTTGAATACATGCATATTTCGAATTAAAGTTTAGTTTTTATTATTATATAAAATATATTATATTTTTGGTAAAATTTTATTTACGTTATTTTATGTACAATTGTGTTCTTCTATTAGGATGGATGTTTGAAGATATCAAAAGTTATGTACGCACCATGGCAAACGGATAGAAGTGTAGGAGTAGAGTGGATCCTCTGCAGTACTGCAGAGTCTGCCGCTCTCTGCCGCAATCAATCTGAGCCGCTCGATCTTGATCGAGCAGTTCACTTGAATTTCTACGGTATGAGCCTACAAAAACAGGGTATTCGTGCGAACCACTCGATCAAGATCGAGCGGCAGCGACGTCCCACCATTTTGCAGCAGAATCTGCGGTACTGCAGAGGAACTGCTCCCGTGTAGGAGTGTATAGGGCTCCGATCGTATGCTGTAAAGGGCTTTTACAGCCCCTGCTGCAGTGAATGACAACCGTCGGATGCGGATCCGATGACGCTCAGAGTGGGCTGGGGTTAGTGGGCGTGCATGTCGAGGCTGAGGATGCGCATCTCGAGGCTGGGGAGAGACGATCGGTCGGCTGTAACCCTTACAGCAGAATCTGCTGCAGCAGGGGCCCAAATTGGTGTGTATAAACATACAACAGAGGATAGGATACGGATACATATGTACAAGGTTGCATATCTAGTCATCATGTTTTGACTTTTTTGTTCCTGTTCTCATTTGAAGGCCATGAAAAACATTGGGAGAAAAAAAAACAATGGAAACGCAGAGAACATGTTGCCTACAAATGGCGATGACCTCAAGACCTTCAATCCCTCTCCTCCCGCAACCTGCTTGAAGTTTACAAACTAAGTTCGCTCCCTCTCCGCATGGCGGCCCCTGTCACTCCCCCTCTACCCCAAAGAAACGATCACTGTCAAGTCCATCCTCCCGACTTCTCTTCTACATAACCACGTCTCGCCGCTTCTTGGGATTAGCTGCTCCATCTGGGTTCCCTTTCCTCATCATGGCAACGAACTCGTCGTAGTTTATCCGCCCGTCCTGTTTGCAAATCACCAGTGACATTAGCAGTTTCAGAAAAAGATCAAGTTGATGCACTCATTTGTCTTACGTTGTCGGCATCTACTTCTGATATGATTTCCTTGGTGTCTCTTCCATCGTGCATGCCAAAATCTTTCAAGGCCTGCTCGAGCTCTTCTGTCGTAATAAATCTGCGAAGAGGCTCGAGGCATGGTGTAATTAGAATGCGTACAGTCTCCATTAAAACTCTAGATGATAAGATAATACATACCCACTGTTGTCCTTGTCGAAGTACTGGAAAGCTGTGTAGAGATGCTCCTCTCTGTCCATCCTATTCATATGCATAGTTGCTGTGATGAACTCCTCGTAGTCGATCAATCCGTTGCCATCGGCGTCGGCCTAATCACACATTAAGCGTCAGCTCAAGATGAAGTGGATAGAACATTCCCGAGCCACGTTTTTATCGATTATCTTACGGCTTCCATGAGCTGTTTAACTTCGTATTCCGTTAGCTTTGTACCCTGCTTGGTGAGACCCCTCTTCAGTTCCTCGAGCGTTATCGTCCCGCTGTTGTCGGTGTCCATGTTCTTGAACATTTCCTTCAATCCTTGTATCTCTTCCTCTGATAAGCACCCTGCTATCACCTGCAAGTAATTAAAAATGCATGATTTTATGTGAATCATCTTCTTAAAGATACATATCTCCCCATGTGGGGGAAGAAATGAGGAGTTGTTTTCTACCCTCAGAGCCATTTTCTTGAACTTATTCATGGCTCTGAACTGTTTCAGCCTGTTGAGAACAGCATTATCAAGAGGTGTGTCGGGAGCTTCTCCGTCTTCCTTAATCCATGGATGATCTGTCATCACATTCCATCATGCAATTAGCATCATTTATTTCCATCAAATTCTAGATCCCTTCTTGCTACATCTCAGAAATGCCTTACTGAGGACTTGGAATGCCGTCAATCTCTGCTGGGGATTCTGGTGAAGCATCTTCTTAACAAGATCCTTCGCCCCCGACGAAATGTTTGGCCACGGGTCGCTGGTGAAGTCGATATGCCCTCGCAAGATCGCGTTGAATATCCCATGCTCAGATTCTGGAGAACCAAAATTGCAAAAATGCAATCTGTGATCAAGAATTGTCGATGTGAGACTCGTCCAGATGCAATTGCAGGCCTTGAGTTACCTGCCCAGAATGGCGGGACACCGCAGAGAAGAATATAGAGCATGACCCCGATGCTCCATATGTCGACCTCCGGGCCATATTTTCTCTTCAAGACCTCGGGGGCGATGTAGTACGCGCTTCCGACGATGTCTTTGAATACTTCCCCTGTGCATCGTTGCAGAGATCTCGTCAAAATCGCACAGGATCAATTACAGAAGGAAGAAATAGGGATGGAACAGAAGTCATAAGATTGTTAAAGATCAAATAAGAAGAACCCCACCTTCTTTGAAGAACACGGACAACCCGAAATCGGTGGCCTTCAATGGCGCATCCTCGTCCTTGCTCAGGAGCAGGAAATTCTCGGGTTTCAAGTCCCTGTGCATCACCCCCATGGAGTGGCATGTGTGCACTATCTGCACTATCACCCTCATCAGCGCCGCGGCCGCCCTCTCGGTGTAATGCCCCTTGGCGATGATCCTATCGAACAGCTCCCCTCCGGCGCAGAGCTCCATCACCAGATGCACGGATTGCTTATCCTCGTAGGCCCCCTTCAGCTCCACGATGTTGGGCTGCCCCGCCAGATGGTGCATGATCTGCACCTCCCTCCTTACATCCTCTACATCCTCCTTATTCACCAGCTTCCTCTTCGCGATGGTCTTGCACGCGAATGTCTCTCCCGTCGTTTTATGCGTGCAGAGGTGCGTCACGCCGAACTGCCCACGACCCAGCTCTTTCCCAATGGTGTATGTCGCTCTTATGTCCTCCATGGGTCGACCGAGTACGGGTCCCATGGCAGAAGGCTTTGCGGGTTTCGCCACCGCAGGAACAGCTGGTTTTGGGGTAGTTGCGGTGTTTGCGGGGGCGGGGGAGGCGGTGGTGCTCTCTGAAGCTTCATGGCTTTGGGGAGGGGAGGAGTCCGGAGTGCTTGCGGGAGGAGCGCTGGCGTTGTTTGCTGATTGGTCGGGATCCTGGTCGGGTTTCTGGGCTTCGTCGGTGGAGGTGCCATGGGAGCAGCAATTGCCCATGGCAGAGGTGACGAGGGGAGGGAGGGGATGGGGGAGGGGGGAGAGGAGATATGGGAGGCGAGTGTTACCAAAGGAGGAGAGGCAGAGAGAGGTTGTGTTTTCCTAGAGAGAGAGAGAGTGAGAGAGAGGTGAGGAGGGTTTTCCGCGGGAAATGTTTATTTTGGTAACGGTTATTTGAAGTGAGATCAGTATAGTTACTATTGTATCTCTCTGTTTCAACCGCTGGGCACCTGTACACAATATGTGCTAATTTTTTATACAGTGAAACATGCCCAAACATATATTTACCCATTTATTTTCAATGATGCTAAAAAAACTTGATTCTGATAAAGAAAAGGACTCCTTTTTTCAGTTAAACGAATATAGCTGAAGGATCGCTTGGATTGGGAATTAAACTGATACCTGTTTGGTTGGAGAATAAGCTCTGGAATAAGGGGTCAATTCTCCTCCCGACACGGTTCCCAGTGGTACACGACTATTCCCCATTATTCCATCTTATTTCACTCTTATTCCTATCTTTATCCCACCTTACCTACATTTATTTCACCTTATTCTCCTTATTCCTATCCTCCAGCCGAACAAAGAATAGACTCTTATTCTCCTTATTCCCCATCCTTATTCATGCTTATTCCCGATCCGAACGGGCCCATAGAGACATAACTTTTTTCTTGGAGGGGGTAAGATGGTCGGCAAGTTGTTTGTGTGCTTTGGTGTTTGAATGTAGGGTTTGTTGTTAGTAGACATGGCGATTGGGTCGGAGTCTTGCCTGTCCAGCTCACTCATGGACCGAGCTTGGGATATGAGAATTGAGGTTTGGATCGGCTTGATATGCAAAAAAAATATATAAGCTAAATACAACATGTATTAATATGATATACTTTAGATTTTTCATACATGCTGCAATTTTACAAAAAAAATTAATAGTTTACATGTCAAGTAATATGTAAACTACTTACATTAGTTATATAAAGTATAAATGATGATAATAAAATCATTTATACTTATCGAATAACATTATAAATCAATAAAAACAAAAACAAAATGGGCCCATGTGCCAGCCCGTGGCGGGCTTTGGACAAAGGTTTTAGAACATTGGATCGTTCGGTCCGGCCTGCATTTTAGCCATGTATAGTTGTTAGTGTCACACCCCTAAAACCCAGATAGAGGTACCTACATTGGAAGGAGGCAATGCACACTACTAGTATATGTGGTACGACGGACGGCAAACATGCTCCGAAGGCCACAACATCGACTTTTTTTTGGTAAGTAAGTATTCAGTATATTCCAAAAAATCAAAAAGTTGTACAAAGGCTTTAGTAGCCCCAAACGTTCCAGAAAAAAGGAAAATTATAAGAGAACAGAGACATTGTTAAGAGAGGGGAGAAAGTATACCCTAAGGGAACAAAATCTCAGGATAGCAGTGATTCAGGAGTCCCCCCCATAGAATCTTAGCATTTCGCACAGTATCATGAAGGATAACGGCTGGTAGACTGGAGCCTCTCATCGTCCATCGACAGTTCCTTCATTCCAAAGGCCCCACACAACCATAGCCAACAAAGAAGACAAGAAGTTGCGATGAACCTAGTAGGGAGAGGAGGAGATCCAGGCAACGGCATCCACCAGCGGAAGACTAGGCGGGGAAGGCAAGCCACATGCAGTACAAGCATCCTTCCAGAGGGTCGAGGCCATGGGGCAGCAGAAAAAAAGATGTCCATGGCTTTCCGGCGTTGTAGAGCATAGATAGCAGTTCTTCGGCTCGCAGATACCCCAGGATGCCAGCCTATCGGTGGTCGGTAGACGTTGCAGGATCGCCCGATAGAGCGTACACGAGTATTTAGGCGGAGTACCTTTCTCCCAAACAACAGTCGCCCACGATGGCTGATCAACCCTGGGACGTAATAGGTCGTAAGCATCCTGGAAGGAGAATCCCCTCGGGGAGTGGAGCCAACGAAACGGAGGGGAATCCCCTCCAATAGCAGGGCGAAGATACTCCCGGCTCCGAAGAATAGCCCTCCAAATTCTGGTGCCGGAAGAGGAAGGCTGGAGGTCCCAAAAAGTTTGAGAATGCAAGTATTTAGTCCTCATAAACTGCGCCCAAATAGAGGAGTCCGATGATATCACCCTCCACGACCAAGAGGCCGTCATGGCCGAGCGGAGAGAGGCAAGATCACGCAGACCAAGGCCACCTTCCGACTTGGGCAGACAGACAGTGGCCCAAGCGATGTCATGCCTAGAGCGGCCCCAAAGGAAGTCTGCATACAGCTTATCAATTAACTTGCAAATGCCGACCGGGATGAAGATACCAGCAACCCAGTAGAGAGTGACACCACGAATGATAGAGTTAAGGAGCTGGATGAGGCCGGCGAAGGACAGGGCCTTGGCTTTCCAGCCCCCAAGCAAGGCCCTCACCTTGTCCTCCAGACAACGGAAGTCGATTTTCCTCCCATTGGAGGAGGCGAGCGGAAGGCCCAGGTACTGGGTGGGCAAAGAGCGGCTCAAAAAGCCAATTCTAAGGGTAGAGGAGAAATCGTCACAGAATGATTTGGGCCGAAAGATACAGGACTTCCTAGCATTAAGCTTAAGGCCCGAAATATTGTAAAATGAGTCGAGGACATCTTTTATGGCCAAGAGGGAGCGGAGGTTTCCTTTGGAGAAGAAAAGAAGATCGTCGGCATATATGAGGTGGGTCGGGGCCGTCGTGCGACCTCTACCCAAAGGCTCAAGGTGGACAGTAGCCACAACCCTGTCCACCAAGCAAGAAAGAGCCTCCATGCCCACAGTGAAAAGCAGGGGGCTAAGCGGGTCACCTTGCCACAGACCACGCGTCCCCTTGAAGAAGCCATGAGGAGATCCATTCACCATAACCGAGAAGGAAGTAGTTGTAATACAACCCTCGATCCACTTGATCCACTTGTTGCAGAAACCCATAGCCTTTAGAGAGTCGAGGAGGAAGGAGTGCTCGACGAAATCAAAGGCCTTAGATAGATCCACCTTGAGACATGCCTTGTTAGAACTCGACCGCATATCAAAACCATGTAAGATTTCATGTGCCAGGCAAATATTGTCACTGATGGATCGCCCTTTAATGAAAGCAGATTGGTTCAGTGAGATGAGTTGAGGGAGTACGTCAACTATGGGAGTGCTATTGGATCCTTCTATTTTTAGGGATCCGTCTGTATGGGAGTGCTATATAAACTCCTTAGGGTTAGGGTTTTAAGTATCCTCTGTATTCATTCTTTTCTCCACATAGTGAAACCGATCGCCGCCGCCCAAGGACGTAGCCCAGTTACGGGTGAACCTTGTAAATCCGTGTGTTTGCGTTCTTGCTTGTTTGATCGTGTTTGTGCGTGTTCGCTTCCGCGATTCGCAACAAATCGATTCCATGCCAGAGAGTCCACACTCATCGATGCAGCAGTTGAAGTCTTCCAACACTTTGTGGGGTGGAGCATGACCACCCAACTTTTCCGACACAAAGCGTACGACATTGAAATCCCCCAAGACTAGCCAAGGGACTTCAGTAGAGGACGAATGCCTAAGGAGATGATCCCAAAGGTCAGAACGAAGCAGTGGGCAGTTCTCGCCATAAACAATAGAAATGATGAATTTTAAACCCCCAAGATTGGAGCACTCCATGGAAATCGCTTGTGAGCAGATGTCCAATGTGGAGCAGTTCCAGGTATTAGCGTTCCAAAGGATATAAATTCTTCCCAAATTGATGTTGTTATGAATAGAAGACCAGCCACTAGGAATCATCCTTGTGAACTTCTCCCGATTATGTGGACGTATCTTAGCTTCCACCAGACCTATTATTTCCACATCCTTGGATTGGATGTCCCGTATCAATTTCCTGAACTTTCGGGGCTTGTTAAGGCCCCTAACGTTGCACACTGCATCGACTTTTGGAGGATTCATCTTGATAGCAAGTACACCATCAAGGCCCATATTGACGAAGGAAATTGACAATGCACGTGTGGGCAGTGCACCCTTTTGACACAGTGGAAGCATGTGGCACGACAATGCAGATACGAGGTACCGTAATAATATTGGTTGGAGAAATCTTAATGAGAGCATTAACATATATCTCAAGTATGGAATGAGTGGGTTTTAATGATTACCCAATAGATGGAGGCTTCATCCATTTTTTGGTTGAAAAGAAAAAAAACACCTTTGGCTCCCTCGGTTGGAGGAAAGGAGAAATCCTATTCGTCCAATGTAATATTGATGACCATTTACAAAAAATGTGGGCATCCACTCGTAGGAATGGAAGGGCATTTATGTCCTTTAATTTTTGAACGCCATTGGTCCTCATTTTGGTTCCTCTCCGTTGGATGGAGATGGAGAAGAAAATGGCCGTGCACTACCTATATGAATAGAGGCACACGCCCTTCCATTTGAAGCTTGCAATTGGAGAGATATATTCAAAAAAAGAGTTCTCACTTTTGGTGGAGTTAGATTACAGAGAGGTGCTTGCCTTTGTTAAATTGGTATGTTATTCATGTGGTGTTAATATCATACAATATATTATACTTGTGTCAAGTACTCTCCCCCTCTCCTCCTTTATATGTGAATTATTGTGGCTTGTGCTTTTCTTAGCACAAGTGTTCAGATTACTGAATCACTATTTTTCTATTATGGGTTCGGATTACCAAATCACTCTTCTTCTACTATGTTCTTGGATTACCGGACCATTTTTCTCCTCCTTTGAGTTTGTCCCGCTTAATCATTCTTCTCCTACTATATTTTCAGCTCGCCGGTTCTTATATTTTGCTAAACACTTTGCTTTACCGCCCATTTGCAAGAATTTGTTAGGCTACAACTACACCTTCATCGAAAAAAGTAGTAGCACAGTCACCTATTTCCGCAAAAAAGAGTGGTTGGTTAACGCGGTAAGCTAACATTGCACAATGTTGTATCTCACGGGTAAACTTGAGATGTGTAACCCTATCATGTTTTAAAAAGTCGGACCAGACCGGTCGGTCGGGCCGGTTTTCGGCCCCGACCCGGTCGTTTCGGCTGATTCTTTGTAATTAATTTAAAAAAAATAAAAATAAAAAATCAGGTTCGATAAGTGGTCGGACCGGGTTGACCTGGATAGTCAAACCGGGTTGACCTAAATTGACCCAGTTTTCAAAAAATAAAGGTTTAAATGATGAAATAATGGGATTTTTATCATGTATGCCCTTATTAACTTCTGTGATATAAGGTATGCCCCTTCCTTTTTTGGAATATATGTTATGTTGATACTTTCTTAGAGTAATTTTCTTGAAACAACTATAAATAAATGATTACAATATTATATTCATATATAATTCTAGAAAATGCGACCAACTTTGTAGAATTTTACTCGAAATAGGCAATCATGTTATTCTATTTAAAGATTTGAAATTTCTAATGATTATTTCATTGATATATAAATACATACTTACATATATGTATCCGATTTTATTGGTTCAAAAAATCAGTTCGACCGGTCTGACCAGTAAATTAAGTCCGGTTCGATTTTTTCTGAGTCGATAGGAATGATGACGTCATGCTGACTTCATCACCGATCTGACCAGTTTAGACCGACGGTTTGACCCGATTGGACCAAACTGAAGACTGATTCGTTCAATGTCCGATCCGATTTTTAAAACCTTGAACCCCATGACAAGTGGTATCAGAGCTCAGGAAGAGTCGAAATGTTGCCCGATCATTGGCACAACTGAAGTGTTGCCCATGCATTGGAGCGAACTGATACTGTTGCCACAAAGATGGTGTCATTTACTTCTGAATGTGTGACCGCTTTGGAACAAGTCATGGCGGATCTTGAGACTACCCTCCTCACCCACATCACACACCTTACTTGCATGGAGGAGTATATGGTTGTGGAGGAATCTATGGTCGAGATGGGAGACAGAATCTCCACCAAGCAGGTCAAGTTGTTGGGGGGAAAATCTTGATTCCCTCACCGACTTGATGGAGCAATTATGTGCCAAGCTCTCCATCAGGAAGAAGGTTATCACAAACTAGATGGCTTCCCGGAGGTGAGGCATCCCAAAGTACCATAACCGAAGCCATACATTGGAACTATAAATGCTAAGGAATTGAAGAATTTTCTTTGGGGCCTTGAGCATTACTTCAAAGCCATCAAGACACCAGAAACAGAGAAGGTGACTCTACTATGTATCAAAATGGAGACGTAAAAATTTGGTAGAGTAGCCGATCCGAAGATGAACATAGGTTGATGATCTCTATAGGGGAGGAACTTGTTTGAGAAATCAAGGAACATTTTTTACCCACAATCACAGCGTGGATGGCTCGCAAAGCGTTGTGTCACCTCAAACAGACAGGTACAATGTGAAACTGCATCAAGCATTATCATCTTTAATGCTCAACATCAAGAGAATGTTTGAAGAGGACAAGTTGTTCAACTTCACGGTTGGCCTTCAAAGTTGTGCACAAGCTGAGCTACAAAGACAAGGAGTAAAAGATTTACAAGCAACATTTGTAACGATCGATGCCTTGGTCAACTTTAAAATACAAGCAGCCACCTCTGATAGAAAGGATGCATGCAAAGGAAAGGCGAAGGCTAAAGAAAGGAGAAAGCCAAAATACAAGAAGATTAAACATGCTAAGGGAGGTGACGGGACCTCCACAAAGTCAGAAGTACCCAAGGCAAAAGGGTGCTTTAATTGTGGAGACCAAATTGGGCATGAACACTGAAGAGGAAGAAATGGAGGAGGCACGCATCACCATCCTTCAAGTGATGCAAAATGCACAACTATGTACCCTTAAAAGTACAGACATGCTAAAGGATGAAGACGAGCTAAATCTCCTCTACGTGGACGTCAAGATCCACAAGAGGTTTCTGATCGTGATGGTGGACCCAAGATCCACCCATAACTTCCTCTCAAGTAAGGACTTCTCCCGTTTAAGAGTCCCCTTGACCAAGAACAACAACAATGTGAAGTTAACGAACTCGAAAGTGGTGCGTATCAAATGGACGATCAACGCCCCCATCCAAGTTGGTGAATGGAAAGGCCATGTTTGCTTCTTGGTGCTCCAGCTGGACAACTTCCAAACCATCCTTGGGATTGAATTCCTAAAGAAATTGAAGGCATGCACCACCCTCTACCTAAATGGAGCATTCCTGGCAGATGAAGAGAAGTCATGCTTTGTGAGGTGCAACAAAGCATCGAGATCAAAACGGATGATATCTGCAATATAGATGTGTAGAAGATTGCAGAACGAAGACCCCACGTACCTTGCAATTGTATATGAGGAAAGAAAAGATGATGGCATCGAGCCACGTCCCAAAAAAGTCATCGTTGTCTTGGATGAATTCCAATGCATTGTGCTAAAGGAACTCTCAAAGGAGCTCCCACCAAAGAACGATGTGGACTACATCATCGAGATGGTACCAGGAGCAATGCCTTTAGATCTTGTGCCATAAAAGATGTCTCCCCACACCTAGAGTAGTTGAAGCATCAACTCACCAAGATTGTACAAGCTAGGATGATAAGGCTGAGCAAGATCCTATTATGAGCAATGATGTTGTTCCAAAAGAAGGACAAAAGCTTGAGGATGTATGTAGACTACCGTGCACTCAACAAAGTCATCATCAAGAACAACTACCCCATGCTGGATGCTGAGGACTTGTTCGATCGCCTTGGGAGGGCAAATTTCTTCCCAAAGATGGACCGGCTACTATCAAGTGTAGTTCAAACAAGGAGATGAGTACGTGATATGCCATGGATCATTTGAGTTCCTCGTCATATTGTTTGGCTTTACCAATGCTCTTGTAATAGTGTATACCATGATAAACAATGTATTCCAAGAATATATAGACTCCTTCATTGTGGTGTATCTCGATGTCATTGTGATGTACAATAGGTCCTTGGATAATCATATCAAGCACCTGAAGAAAGCGTCATCAAATTAAGGGAGAATCATATATACCTCAAACCAGAGAAGTACACCTTTGGGTAAACTTCTATACCCTTCCTTGGCTATATCATGAGAGGAGGCATGATAAGGGTCGATTTGAAGAAGGTTCTAGCAATAGAGAAGTGGACCGCCCCAAAGAAGATCATGGTGCTACGATCTTTTCTGGGTATGGTGAACTACTAATGCAATTTCATCAAAGGATATGCAAAGAAACTTGCCCCTCTAACTGATCTTTGAGAAAGATCGAACCTGGAGATGGACTCTAGAATGCAAATATGCCTTCTAGCGAATAAAGAATAAGTGATGGAGGATCCCATTCTGAGTCTCCCAAACTTCAAGCACCCATTTGAAGCTCACACATACGCATCGGACTTTTCTCTTGGTGGAGTGTTAGTTCAGGTTGGATAGCATGTAACTTACAAGATTCGCAAGTTGAATGAAACTGAAAGGAGATATTCTGTGAATGAGAAGGAGCTTACATCAGTGGTCCATTTCATATGTGTATGGCACCACTATCTCATGCAGACGGATAACGTGGCAACTAGTTGTTTTGCCACATAAAGAAGATGATGCTGAAGCAAGCCCAGTGGCAAGACTTCTTAGCCGAATTTGATTTTCTAAGGTACAATCCTGGTCAAAACAACCAAGTTGTCTATGCATTATTAAGAAAAGGTGATCCCAAATAGCCCATTAATATTATGACATTGGCAACCACGAGGGTATCTAGCGATATCCTCGAGTGCATCTGACATGAGAGCACCCAGGACACAGTTACCTTTCGCCTAATGAAGTAAATTACATAGGGAAAGCTTTGAAGATTTTAGGTAAAGGATGACATCCTCTATGCCAAAGGAAGAAGACCCTATGTACCTGCAATCATAGGCTTGCGAAGGCTTCTCCTAAAGGAGACACATGATGCGCCATGGGCAGGACACCCAGAAGTCGAGCGTACACTTGCTCTCCTCTCCTTGAGCTACTTCCTACCAAAAAAGTAGGAATACATAGAGAAGTACGTGAAGACATGTGTGCCAACAAGACAATACCAACAGGAAGAAGACATCGGGATCGCTGGAATGATTCCTGATTACTACTCGACCATGGGAAAGCATTTCTGTGGACTTCACCTCATGATCCCTCAAGGTAGATGGGAACATGACAGTAATGGTGGTCATATACCGCTTCTCCAAATATCCAATCTACGTGGTCACACCATAGGAGCGCACTTCATAGACCACCACACAACTATTCATGCATAATGTTGTGAAGTATTGGGGCATACCTCTGGACATCATGAGCGGCTCCAATGCCAAGTTCATAGGTTGATTATGGACTACGGTATGTGAGATGTTGGGCTCAAAGCTCAAGTTCTCCACTAATAACCACCCATTGATAGATGGTCGGACGGAGCGCATCAATGCATTGCTAGAAAAATACTTGAGGCTGAGCATGACAACCAACCAACATAATTAGGTACCTCTTCTTGATACTACCAATTTATGTTACAACTTGTGCAATCCTCTACAACTAGTCAAAGTCCGTTTGAGATCGTGATGGGAAGACATCCATTCATGCCGCACGAGGTGGTAAAGTAGAAGGCCCAAGGGAAGTGCTCGGTTGCCTACTAATACAATGGGGACCGACATGAGAGATGGGAAGAGGCATGGGATGTATTGACCCATGTCAAACGCAAGATGAAGAAAGCTACAAATCAGCGTCAAGACCCGTGGAGTTTCAAGTTGGAGATCGAGTTTTGCTCAAACTCACTCCCTAAATATGGAAGAAAATCTCAAAGAATAAGGCATACAAGGGACTCATCCCTCGTTACGATGGATCCTTCGAGGTAGTACGTTGTGTAGGACGTCTAACCTACCAACTGCGCACCCTCGAACAACTCAGGCTAGACACGGTGTTCCACCTGAGCTTGTTGAAGGAGTACCACGAGGATTAGGAGGATCCTACACCGAGAAAAGCAAGACGATCCCCTCTGAACATCCCAACTCAACACGAGAGAGTTTTTAAGCAAATCCTTGATAGGCAGATCGAGGGACAAAGTAAGAAGAATCAGAAGATATACTTCCTAGTGAAATTGAAAGGACTTCCAACAAAAGAAGCCAATTATGAACGAGACATTACACTGTGGGAGTTTAAGGATCTCATCAGAACATTCTTGGATGATCACAATCAGACTAGGACACTTGATGATTCGGGTGGGGAGGCTTGTCACACCACTGTAACCCGGATATTGTAGGCACGCGAATTGGCAAGATGCAATGCGCTCATCTAGTATATGCAGTATGATGCATATATCAAACGTGATCTAGAGGCCACAACATCGAGTTCCGGAGGACTCACCTTGATATCGATTGCATGATCAATGCTGGATGCTGAATGCGACGAGGAGGCATTCGACAATGCATGCGTGGGTGGTACATCCTTTTGACATAGAAGAAGCACATGGTACGAAAATGCAGATATGACGTACCGTATTAAAATTGATTGGAGCCAATATTGAAGAGAGCCTTAACATTTACTTCAAGGTACAGAGTTAGTGGGTTTTAATGGTAACTCACTAATGGCAGGGATTAAAGAAGGAGGCTACGTCCATTTATTGTGGAAATGGAGAAAACCACCTTTGGATCTCTCGGTTGGAGGAAAGGAGAATTCCTATTGGTCCAAAGTAATATTGATGGCCATTTTACAAAAATGTGGGTATCCACTTGCGAGAATGGAAGGGCATTTACATCCTAACTCCATTGACCCTCATTTCGGCTTCTCTCCGTTGAATGGAGATGGGTAAGAAAATGGTTGTGTACCACCTCTATAAATAGAGGCCCACACCCTTGCATTTAAAGCATGCAATTTGATAGTGAGATTAAAATAGAGGTGCTTCCCATTGTTGTATTGGTATGTTATTCATGTGTTGTTAATATCACACAATATTATTTATACTAGTGTCAATTACTCTCTCCCCCCTCTCTTCCTTTGCATCCACAAGATATTATGGCTTGTGCTTCCCTTACTACAAGTGTCGGATTACAGAATCACTCTTTTCCCATTCTGTATTCGGATTATCGAATCACACTTCTCCTCCTCTGTGTTTGGATTACCGAACCATCCTCCTCCTCCTCCTCTATATTTGGCTCGTTGAATCATTCTTGTCGTACTTTGTGTTTGGCTCTCTGACTCAACTTTCTTATAATCGGCTTTGCCCGCCATTTGCTGGAATTTCTTAGGCTACGCCTACACTCTCGTCAAAAAAAAGTAGCGGAAAGGTTGGTTAACGTGGTACATTAACACCGCATTGTGCTATATCTCATCGGAAAACTTAAGGTGTGTAGCTTCGTGACTTTTACGAAGGTTTGGTATGATGTGATTTTGTTCAAGTTTGAGAAATATAATTAGATTTTGATTATTTTATAAATTTTCAATGATGAGGTATAATATTATAATATTTTTATTTAAATGGAAGAGAGAAAAAACAGAGTGGGTCCTGCCAAATTAAATTTTTGTAGACAAATGATCAAAATTTCATTTCATCAAAAAGAAATTCTTGGTCTCTAGAACCACACCACTGCAACAAGCAACACAAGATGGATACCTTGGGGGCCACGGCATTTAGTACAACCATCGTTAGCATCCCAAGGCCAAAAAAACCACAACTAAAGAATAGTTATTTAGAATAAACTAAGCAACAATAAAAAATAGCAAGATTATCACTACGTTACAAGCTTCTCAGCTCTTTGGATCCTGTGGCATATTTCTTCATTGGGGTACTTTCATCTTCGCTGCACTCTGCAGACAGGTACGGAGGCGGCCGCTCAAGGTGCTGGATACTTCACTATAGTAGTTGAGGCAAAACAAATGTTGCTTATAGATTTTAGGAAATTAATAGGTAGAGGATGAGATATATTATATAGAAGTTAACTTGACCATGTTTTTTAGGTCGAATGGATATGGATAAATTGTGCATCTTCAGCAATAACAGAGGGTAGCTTGGAATTACCCTGTCAATGGGATGAGAAAAGTGGTCCTTAATTATGAAGTATGAAAAAAATCCTCCATGCTCCCATCGAAATTTGAAATATTTATTATGTTTAGAGTTTTAAGTGTGTATGGGCAAATGAGGAATACGTTGGTCATGGTTTCAAACTTGGATGAACACAGGGGAAAACATTTGTGGATGGGATATTTGGGATTAAGGGTCGGTCATGTGCCCTCAGCTTGTCGTGGCACAGAGATCGCATGAAAAGGGATACTCAAGGATGGAAGGGATTCGTCCAAAAATTCATGTTGAGTTTTTGTCCCAAGCCACCATGACTAATCATGTTGTAGATATTCTTCGCCAATCTTAGCGAGGTCTTCTTGGAATACAAATCAGATCATTTGATTATGGAGATGGGGATGGTTGGTGAGGAAATTCTTAAGTATTTGAAGCTCTGTACGGCTAAGGGCCTGTTCGTTTGGAGAATAGGCCCTGGAATAAGGGGCCTATTCTCCATCCGACACGGTTTTCCGTGGTACGATTATTCCTCCTCATTCCATCTTATTTCACTCTTATTCCTATCTTTATCCCACCTTACCTACCTTTATTTCACCTTATTCTTCTTATTCCTATTCTCCAGCCGAACAAAGAATAGACCCTTATTCTCGTTATTCTCAATCTTTATTCCTGTTTATTCCCGAACCGAACGGGCCGTAAGGGATTTTAGTTAATTTTGTCTAGCATTTAGAGTAGCACAGGCCTTGACAGGGGTTGGTTGTTTCTTACAAGTTCCCATAATGAGGGGAGGAGTTTCCACAGGGGGTTTCCAGCGACCCTATTAGTCTAGAGCCTAATATGTAGACCCGAGCCTACCATTCCGGAGGATCCATTTTTAATTACTCTTCAACATGGCGAGTCATGATGGTTGGTTGATTTACTAATGGGGATAGGGTGGCCTCGGTGATGGTGACCTCTTGAATAATGAGTAGGGATTCTCCATGGTTCGGATCCAGGGTTTAGACAACATGGCCTACTTGAAGGTTTCTACATTTTGAATGCCCCGTTCGTTGTTAGATCTGTGCCTACAAATAATATCCCAATGTGCATGGCGACAGTTCTTGTCCTCATTTCGGTCATTCCATTGGAAACGTCTCCTTATTTTGTCAATTCCTTGTATGACATATTTTAGAAGTTTGAGGGATGCCATGAGGTGGTTGATCTATGGAGTAAGAGTCGAGTTTAATATGGATAGGCGAGATGGGAGAGCAAGCTTTGATTCTTCCAACTAAGAAGCTTCTTTTGAAGTTCTCGATAAGCGGAAGCGAGTCTCTTTTAGCCAATTTCTTTGGGGAGAGGGGGGCCCAAGATAGTTTGTTGGGAAGCTTTCACGTTCGAAGTGGAAGATGTTGGAAACGACCAAATTTTCTTGTCAGAGAGGTTGATTGGTAGGAAGGTAGATTTGTCAGCATTTATATGAAGTCCTAAGCTCTCAAAGAAGACTTTGAGGCTAAAGTTAAGGCATTTAAAAGCGTGTCCATCGAGTTTTAGAAAAATAAGTATCGTCCGCAAAAAGCATATTGGGAATGAATCTATCCTCACCACGCACCATGTAGCTTGCAATAAGGTCATTTTGGTGAGATTCTATAGCATGCCATCAAGTATATTCATGGTGTTGATGAAGAATAATGGGGATAGGGGGCGCCTTGCCTCATATCGCAAGTCAGTTTAAAGAAGCGAAATTAAACGAGAGAGAGACACGAGTACTAATTAAGATTTGATTGAAAAGAGAGGGAGATGACAGGGCTCTTAGACAGGGAAATTGATTTGAGTGATGAAAACCCGGTCGATAAATCGGTGTAAACTCAACTCTTTTTTGGAAGGGTAACCACCAAGTGAAATCGTAACCATTTATTGTAGCATTGTCCTCCTATTTCAATTTTAAATGCGAGGTAAGGGTATTTTACACATTTTTATGTTGACTTAAATGAAATTTATATTCGAAATTTCACATTTACAACTCGGCTTGTAAAAGTACTTAGCATTTTTAATTTGACATGTAAAAGTTAGATGGCGTGTATCATATTAAACTCATTTGACCAATCATATGTTCACACTCATTATCTACATATTATATGACTGCATAAACTTGGATGGTTCTATTTGACTAGCCGAGATTTAGATGCATTCTAAAATCCTCGAATTACAAGCTATAAATTTCATCAAACTAAATTATATCAAGCAATATCCATTAGTAGCATCTTGTCAAATTAAATCAAATGCAAATAAGCTTGCGCGTTCTGACATTGCACTATAGTAGAAAGGACAATACCAATGTTTACCTACGTCGAAATAGACTTCAATAATGACGAATATAGGTTATGTAGATGCATGTAAGCGTCAAAAAATTGTATGGATTCATGCGTGTATAATTAGATAATATTTGTCATATAATATGTTAGATGATTCCAATAAACTAGTGAACTTAAACGTGGAGTACAGTACATGAATCTGACATGAAACTGGACGTATAAACGTGAACTATAACACTATAAATCGACTGGCAAGGTGGTTGAATAGCTTTAAAACATTAAGAGCATGTTCGGTAGGAGAATAAGATGTAATAAGAGGGTGGAATAAGCTGGAATAGGTCATTGTTTCTATTTAGCCGGAGGATAGAATAAGGTGGAATAAGCTGGAATAGGGTACGTAGAATAAGGGTTGTTCTCCGTTCGGTAGGGGAATAAGGGGTGAGTAATAAGGTTTGAAAGTTAGTTAAAGCTGTTGTTTGTAATTTTTTGTTTATGTTCAGTAAGCTAAATTGCACGCTTTTGTAATAGTGTCAAGGCTGTATTTTCATTTGATATGAACATCATATATCCATCAATTAACACATAAATGAGGCGACCGTACATTCTTAAACAATGGTTCTACATAAATACATGCTTGTTACGCACAGGCTCATCGATGTTGTCATCTGGTGAGGTTGAACTGCCAGTAAGATGTCGAATTTGTCGCTCCCTCTGCCGCATCAATCCCTCGGTTTCCTCCAACTTCTCTCAGTGGAAATCATCCACGAACTCAAGGCCACCGATAATGTCTACCAAGATGAGCTTCTTCGCAGCCAATGACTCCGTCATCAGTTGAAATGAGGACATCTTAACACTGAATCTGCTTATCTTCTAAAGGTGTAAATTTTCTAACATAATCAGTTATAAGGTGGGCGTATGAAAGATCGAAGAAAGAAATTTACTCACATCCTGGGGGCATATTTACCAAAGGCCATCCTCTGCATCCTCATGCTTCCGGGAAACTTCGTAAGCCAGTATTGCCACCGATGGGCAGTAGCAGCAACGACCGTGACTCTTCGTCTTGTTGCATGCAAGAAGGACATCTTATATCTATTTCAAGAGTCGAGGCCAATGTCAAAAAAAATTACTTGTCAACATCAGTCGCGGTCGACCCCTTTGAGCTCTTGGGGCAATGATTGTACAGCTCACGGGGCCCTGCATATGCTCGACCCCTCTGAGCTCTGAACCGCGGGAAGTTCGCGACGACTCCGTGGTAAGGTGCCAAGAAGGTATCTGTGTTGGCATATCTACAATCCACAAGAAATTTACGACATGTCGGCACCCTAACCCACCCCCCCCCACCCCATCAAGACCACACCGAAGTATCTTCATGTTTACTCAGATCTGTCCCATCCGGCATCGATGTACAAGAACATGTACCGGAAGTCTACACAAGCGACCACATTCTGCTAGATGAGCTGGTGGAGACTCCTAAACTTCGATGCAATGTTGGCAGGTATGTTTGCAAGGATGAGAGTACCATCTATCGCGTTGATGACATCCTTGGAGTATGGGTAAAAGTTGATGTTTTGACGGATCACATCAGGGACTGGACTATTTGCAGGTGGCATGCATATTAAGTCATCCCGGAGCGAGACAATGCGTGCTAGAATCCAAGTTCTAGAAATATTCGCACAGTACCCAGTTCTTCACATTGTGACCTAGATATAAAGGAGTATGCATAGGGATTCCTTTGCCTTCAGGTGTCTGGAGTCCCTAAGACCCGTGCGTTCCATATGTAATCAAGAGCACAAACATCATTCTGAACATAGCATTAATAACAGTATGGGATGCAAAAGCTAAGAGGAATGAGAACAAAAGCATGAAAAGAAGGTAAATCATGGAATGCAACAGTTAGAGCTAAAGCAGTAACCATATCTAGCAGTAGATCATCTGTATATTGAAGCTAACCATCTAATCTAATCAAGAGTAAGCTAAGAACAATCTAAAAGCATATGTTATAAAGAAATGAGCATCAGCTAAATCAAAAGCAGTATGATGTAATGCAAGGAGGAATGATAACATTGGGATGAAAAAGAGCTAAGTTATGGAATGCAGCAACAACAGCTACTTCAAAAACCTGCTATGAACCAAAGCTAAATCAACTAAAGTATGATAGCACATAAGCAACACCCATGGTAATCAAGAAAAGAGCAGCATCTAAATCTAAAGCAACCTAAGATCATGAACATCAGCTTAAACCCCTAGAATTTCAGTGTTAAACTGCTTAAGAATGTGAACACGAATTTCAATAGACATGCAAAAAACTAGCAAGATTTGAAGCTACTAACCATGCCATTGAAATAGAATTGCACCAGCAACTACTAACCAGAGTATTAAGGACACTAGGAAATCAAGCATCCTAATGGAATTCGAAATATAGAATGAATAGAAGCGTAGTTATGGAGTGCATCAACAACAACTAATGTAATAACCATAGTGTGAACTTAAGATATAGCAACTAAGGCATGATATCACATATGCAGCACCAGCAATGTTAAAGAAAAAATGAGAATCAGCTACATCTAAGGCAGTGTGATGTAACGCAAAGAGGAATGATAAACATCAAATGAAAAGGGGATAAGTTATGGAATGCGGCAATAACAGCTATAGCAAAAACCATGCTATAGCAAAAACCATGCTATGAACTGGAGCTAAATCAGCTAAAGCATGATAGCACATAAGCAGCACCAGCAGTAACCAAGAAAAGAGCAGTGGTAGAAAAAGCTATATAACATGACATATCTAGGAGCATTGAAAACCATGGAAGGAACATAGTGAATTACACCAGCAGCGGTAGCTAAATCTCTATAGCAAGACATATATCAACCATCAGCTAATGACATCACATGGTACATTAAGGCTAGATATCACATATGCATAACATGCTAAATCTAAAGCATTGTGATGTAAGAGGCAAGATCTCTAACCATGGATATCAATATGCATAGCACAACAAATCTATTGAATTAAGCATATATTTCAACATCACCAAATAAGAAATCAAGCCATCAATCATTATCAAGAGCATCAACAACAGTAGGAAATCCACCAGCTAAAGGAGCTAAGTTATGGCATAAAATGAAAAGGAAATAAGTTATGGTATGAAGCAACAATGGCTGCAACAAAAACCATGATATGAAACAAAGCTAAAGGAGCTAAAATCATAGCATGCGAGAATGCCTCACGAATCAAGAATGCAAGAATCGTACAAGCAAGAGTCACATGGAAGAATCGCACAAACAAAGCTAAAGGAGCTAAAATCATAACATAAACTACAACATAGGCACGAAATCCATAACATGCAAGAATCGCACAAGCAAGAGTCACATGATTAAAATTCGAATATGAATGCCTCATGAATCCAGAGCAACTCCAACAAATCATAAATCCAAATCAGAGAGTACCTCGCACACCATGAAAAAGCACAAGCAAGAACGGATTCTAGTGATTACCTCGCACCCCATGGAGCCCTCAGAAAGAAAGAAAGGATGGTCTTCAACATAGCAACAACAACCATTGACCGGGAAGGGACCAAGGAAGGGGAGGGGCTCGGATGGAATCGAGGGAGAAGGAGTTGGCGTGCCGATCACGATGGGTGGGAGGAAGAGGAGGGGTGTGATATCATCGCCCCTGCTATTCCCCCCAATAGTAACTTCTACGAAGGGCATGAGAATCGAAGGGGAATAGCCGTGCATTTCCCTCTCTCCCAATTCTACCCTATTTTATGCCTTATCCTCGTATCGACCACGCCCTAAGAAGCTTTAGACAAGGCATGTGGTTGAATAGCACTCGAGAGTCGCACACCAATTATGTTACATGCTACGACAACTCCACATTAATCCAATCATCACATAGTTTTTACATGAACTACACAAAAGCTTAATTAATTGAGTAGCACAATTTTAAGGACTAACTGGCTTTGAAATCTCATTCGGCAATCATGTGCAATTTATTGACTAATAGATAGTCAAACAACCCATTTCACTATAAACTAGATTCTACGCAGTACTATCAAAATTTCATAAAAATCTCTCTGATCAGGTGATAGCAATAACGACATTCGAAAGAAAGGCAGTTTAAAAATATAGACAAACCAATAGGGAATTGAACCCGAGTTTATACCATGTCAAGGTACTATTCTACCACTACTAAACATTGATGCTTTTTGCATTAACTTCTACTTCTTAAAATAAAACAATTTATAACATAAGTTGGGATAACAAGCATTCATTCCCAGAGGTGAGACATGTAGATGATCGTCGCAAAGAAGTTGTCTTGGCAGCACAAATACATACCTAGTGCTAGGGGTGTTCAAAATATCCGGGTCAAACGGGTACCCGACCTGACCCGGCTATTTCGACCCTAAGTTTACGGGTACCCGTGAAAGATATTCGGGGCGGGTACCCATGAGAAGTTGACCCGCTCGACCCGTTGGAAAGCCCAATGGTCTCCCCCGGGTACCCGGTTGGAAAAACCCAACCATTCCGGTCGTGTATTAAGCATTCTCTCCTCGTCAATTTCGGAAGGTGCACTGAGTGTTATGGGAAAATTTGGAAAGGGCACATGTGTATTGACCATTCTCTCTTCGTTAATTTCGTTAGAAGATATATGTTCGATAGGGTTAGGGATTACAAATTGCCCAATTTCAACTTTTTTTCCATCTGAATCTCCAACGTAAGTTTTCTAACATTTTTTTATATCAATATTCCTACTAATAGATCAATGGTTAATATGTTATTATAATTATATATTTAATCACTACTTAATATGCCCCTAATTAATCTTGTTTTAATTACACTATAGGATCTTAAATTTAATTGATGTCTACCTGCAAGAACATGAATCTGTTGGATTAATCTCTTTTGCATAATACATATGATGTCTCTTTTGCATTAGATAGATATGATGTATAGCATAAATGTATACACATATTCTTATGTGTGAAACTTCTTAGTTAAATCGTTGTAGATTTAATATTTCAAAGCCATAATGTGTTAATATCTTGTTATTCAACGTGGTCCATTCCACCTTGTAGCTGGTGCCGGCGTGATGGATTACGGTGAGGGCTAAGCCGAGGAGGATAATGAAAACGATGGTGCCGGAGGTAGAGGTTAGGAGGAGGGGCTTCCGCTCAAAGCAGTCAACGAGGGAGACAACGATGAGGATGAAGATTGTCTTGTCGACGGTGACGGTGGTCAGATTATTTGTTTAGACACACACACACATTAAAAAGGTATACATATACAAATGGACAAATATATATTCAAATTATTTGTAGTGACCCACGGGTACCCGTGGGTATCCGTTACCCATTCAAATTATCCGGGTACCCGTTGAAATCGGGTATCCATTGAACCGGGTCGGGTCGACCCGCTGACCCGGTAATGATGGGTCGGGGCGGGTCATGACTAAATGGGTCGGGTACCCGCCCCATGAACACCCCTACCTAGTGCAATAAAATCACCAGCAATAATACAACGAATAGTGTCGAACAATATAGAAAACTTCAGATAAAGATTCAAAATGCAAAGTTCCGAGAGGTAATTACTTATTTAGTGGATGGTTAACTGAATCCAGTAATCTCTATCCAAGGTACAATCTCTTCTCAAAAGACACACACCATTCCAAAGAAACAACCTTGTAGATCCACTAATGACAGTCTTCCTGCATTATTTTCAATGCAGCAGTACATTACACGGTTAATGCTATCTTCTGATGATGCTTCAACTCTTGGCCATCCTTGTACTCGTCCCGTAAAACTAAGTACATCCCTATCATATGGTATACTGTTGTATTTAGACTTAATGTAATTAGGTTTTAACTTGATAAACCTATGCAATTACATTGGATTATCAATTTAGTTTCAATTGGGAAACTAAATGATGTTGGAGGGAAGTTGAGAATTCCCCTATTTGAAACAAAAGGAGTCTTGGGTGGAATTTTAGTACCACATCTAGTAGTTCTAACATTTTGATGGACTTGTATATGAGTTCACACCCCAAGCTCTTGTAGCAATAGTAGAGAGGAGGAATTGAGGACCACACTCGCACGTGCTCCGCTCTGCTCCATCTCAAGCTTGGACTCAGGAGAGTCAATTCAGTTCTTGATAATTTTGCTATGATTCCTTTTTACGAACTGAATAAAATAACCCAACGGATTTATTGTGATTCGACTGCTAAGGGAATTCGACTCGACCCAACGGCTCTGACTTAGTTGTCATTTCATAGTCCGAAGAGGCATCCGTTGAGGGGTGTTTTTTGGAAGACGAAAGGTCGTGCTCTAGGTCTACTATACCTATCCCCGGACGCCCGTTTTCTTCACAAGCAAAAAAACTCTCACTCTTTGTTCTTCCACTGTGATTGCGACTCATTTCTTGATCTTTCGGATACAATTCTCCGAGGTGCTTTCGATGACTTTCTAGTCAGTTTGTACGGATGAAGATTGTGGGTCGTCGTATCATGGGAGTGGATCACCAGTACCTTATGCACTGGTATTATATGGGCGATATCCTTTCTAAGGATGGTCCATTATTTGCACACTTCGGTGATATTTAACGTAATCTATTATTATTTTGTTTGTTATAATTTATTTATTGATTTACCTTTCCTGGATCTCGCTCTAATATGTGATTTTGTATAATAAATTGATTTATGTTCGCATGTTGTAATTGTGGTATGAATCGGAAATGCATGATTATGTTCTTGTTAATCTGTGATGCATTGTTAACTATTCATTTCCATATAAAAATTTAGTATTTATTGCATGCCATGTTGATCTTATTAACAACAATCTTAGAGAGAATATCCATAACTTGGTTTAAAACTAGGTCGGACACCATGTTTAAATCAAGGGTAGATATGATCGGTATGCCTGAAAAATTCAGTAGTCAGAATTTCAAGCGTTAGCAACAATGCCTGAAAATCTGGTTAACCAACATAGGGTTAATTTCGATGTTTGAAATTAAATGCCCTACGATGGAAAAGGAAAACCCCTCACACCCGATAGTCAGAAGGTGCAATTTGTGTAGAAGGAACGCGACCGTATATATCATGGTTGTATCTTGTTGGCTTTGTTCATCATATTGTTTGACATATATTGTTCGTCCACGTAGACTGCGGAGGGACTATGGGAAGAACAAAACCGGAAGTATAACATCGAGGATCTCTGTATAGAGAAATACTCCATAGCTAAGTTCTTAAAATTTTCCATTGCCAAAGGGAAGTCGATTTCTAAGCAGACACACAAGTTTTTACTCATACTCTATGGTTTAGAAGATACCGAGATGAAACTTCTAGAGAAGTTCAAGTCATGCGCGCCATAGAAAAATTATCCAAGTACTGGGAAGACTTTGGTATGACCTTGAAACAATAAAAGGGAAGATTTCTATGTATGGCTTGATGATGGCAATTGCCATAGAGGAGGAACACAGAAAACAAAAGCTTGTAGTTCATGTTGATGTTCAAGCTAAGGTTAATTTCATGACCTCAAAGGGCAAAAAGGAAAATGAAAAGGATAGCGACAACAATAATATGAAATCAAGTGCAAGATCCAGAAAAAAGCAAAGAATAAACCATGTTGGTATGTAATCAGGTTGGTCATTGGAAGAAGGATTGTCCATCCTTAAAGGTTCGATCAGAGACTGTAGATGGGAGTCCATAAGTGAATATGATCACAGCGGGACTTTGGAGATAGCAAGGGTATATCTTTGTAAAAACCTGGACTATGTCATATCCATAATCCAAATGAGTAGCTTGTGGATACAGGGGCCAATATACATATCTTTCTGATAGAACATTGTTTTCTTCTTATTAGGCATGCAGTGGTGAGTCTTGATGGGGAACGATTCTGTAGCCAGGGTGCTAGGGTCAGGACAAGTCAACTTGAGGTTCTCCTCTAGATGTGTCTAGACTTTGCACAAGATGTTGTGTGTCCCCGACATGAAGAAGGATGTCTTATCTGGCTCTATCTTAGTAAGAAATAGTTTTGAGTTGAACTTTAAATGTTTTAAAGTTGTCATTCTGAGACACGATATTTTTTAGGGATATTTACACCCATAACCCTGAGTAATATGGTAATTACCCCAGGAACCCTAGATAATAACGAATTACGCTCATGACCTTGAATAGTCCTTAACTCTTACATTCATAACCCCGGGTTAATTGCCACCGAATTTTCCGTCAACTATGACGGTATCTGTTAAAAATTTTACATTTTTACACCTAAATTTCTCTTTATCTGTGAATGACTCCTCCCCTTCTTCCCCAATCTCCACCAGACCCTCGGATCACCCCACCGACCCACCTGGGCTTCTTCTCCATCGCCGCTTCCGCTCGTCGTAGAACACCCCGCCCAGAAGGCTTCTTCGCCATAGGCACACCGAGCCTCCAATTCTCCACCATAATCGACACCGGGAGCGACCTCACATGGACGTAATGCGAACCGTGCGTGGGCTGCTACCCACAGCCGACGCCAATGTTCGGTCCATCAAAATCCTCTACGTTCTCCTCTCTCTCGTGCTCTAGCAACCTCTGCCATGTTCCGGCCAGCTGCAACGGGAGCCACTGCACATACGCTATCGGTTGCGCAGGCCAGTCAGAGACCAGGGGTGTCCTCGCATCGGAGTCCTTCTTGTTCGATTCCAATCCCGTGCCCGGCATCACAATCGTGTGTGGTCAAGCGAACCATGGGACCTCCGTGCTCCACCTGCTCCCCCCTCCCCACCCCCTCGGCTTCTTCTCCATCACCCGCTATACCCCCCCCCCCCCCTCACCCCCCACCCCCCACCTGGAAGGTCCGCCGCCCGCACCCCTGCTTCTTCTCCATCACCTGCCCCCACCCCCGGATTCTTCTCCATCACTCGCTCCCCCCCTCCCCCGCTTCTTCTCCATCACCACTCGATTGGAAGGCCGCCCGCTCCGCCGCACCCCCTGCTTCTTCTCCATCACCCCCCTCCCCCCGGAAGGTCGCCCGCCCCTCTTGGAAGGCCGCCCGCACCCTGGAAGGCCCCCTGGCTTCTTCTCCATCACTCGCTCCGCCGCCCCGCTTCTTCTCCATCACCACCCGCTTGGAAGGCCGCCTGCTCCCCCGCTTCTTCTCCATCACCTCCTCGCCTGCCTGGAAGGTCGCCCGCCCCTCCTGGAAGGCCGCCCGCACCCTGGAAGGCCGCCTCCCCCACCCACCCTCCCACGTCGCCCCGCGCCGCCTCCCCTCCCGTGCCACCCTCCCCAACCCCGCCTGTGCCGCCCCTCCCCTCCCGCGTCGCCTCCTGGGAATCCCCCCCCCCCGCCCTTCGTCCCTGCGCCCCCCACCACCACGCGCGCGCCGCCTCCCGCCTCTTCCCCTTCCGCGCCCACCTCCTCCAAAGCCACCTCCCCTGCGCCGCCCTCCTCCAAAGCCACCTCCGTGCATCACCCCGCCTGTGCCGCCCCCACCTCCTCCCGTGTCGCCCTCCTTCAAAGCCACCTCCCCGTGCGTCACCCGCCTGTACCGCCCCCCGCCTCATCCCCTCCCACACCGCCTCTCGCCTCCTCCCCTCCCGCGCCGCCCCCCGCATCTTCCCCTCCCGCACCATCTCTCCGTGCATCACCCGCATGTGCAACCTCCAAGGCCATGTACTTTTTTTTTAATTAATGTGGACCGTTGGATCACGAATGGGTTAGATTAACTCATCCCTCTGGTTGAGTTAATGACATAAACTAACGGAAGGTTATATGTGTAAAACGGAATGATTACTCAGGGTCTTGGGTGAATTTAGTGATTATCGAGGGTTCTTGGGGTAATTACCATATTACTCAGGGTTATGGGTGTAAATATCCCTATTTTTTATAGAAAAGGCTATTTGGCAGATTTTGATTTGTTGTTTAGAATTATATGTGATTCAGTAAACCTGATTCAGTGAATGTTTTAAATTCTGAATATACTAATTCTGTGTCCCATGTTGTTAATAATTTAGAATCTTGTGATTTGTGGCATGGTAGATTGGGACATGTGAACTTAAATTCAATTAAAAGAATGATGAATTTAGAGTTGATCCCCTAACATAATGTTGATAAAACTCAAAAATATGATATTTGTTTGAAAGCTAAGACACCTAGGAAGTCTTTTCAATCTCTCTCTAGAGATAGTGAGATCTTGGATCAGCTGTGTAAAAGAGAGAAGAGTAGAAGGCTCTCGGATATGCACAATGATGCACACTTTATCACCGTACTATGTGTGCTCAGAGGATCGGACTTGATATAGGAGGTATCTTCCAGTAGAGATTATCACCTTACAAAGTCTGTCTCTTTCACTTGTGGACCGTGAATGGCGTAAAAGACTTTTGTCGCCATGTCATTTTACGATAGAAATTTTTTTGTCGTTACACGCATTTTGCTTTTGGATTTGATATTTTTATCCCACATTTTTTTTTGGTGAGAGAGGTTTTATCATCCTTAAGCATAACATATGTGGGGAGAATAAAGAAACATGTGTTATCAAATAAGGATCAACTGCAACACATATTTACAAGGTTCACCTACAACACGGCTATGTCATCGGTAGCAGTGGTGAATCTCTCTCAATATAGTATAAGAACTTGAGTACAGAGGATGATTCAAAACACTAACCTTATTGGAGTTTATATAGTATCCCCTCTTATACAAGCAAATCTAAAAAACAAATAGAACTTCAAATATCAATAAGAGTTTGAATCCCTTAATCAGATAGGACTTCAAATAGGATAGTAGGATTCAATGTATTGTTAACAATATCCACCTAAAATTGAAGCCTTGGATAGCAGAATAACAACCGATAAACTCCACTTTTGAATTCCTCTTTACGGGGTTATTGCCATCATTTGACATTGAGTAAGTCTAGACAATGGTTAAACTTACTCCTAGAAACTGCCTTGGTGAACATATTAGCTGGATTATTTATTGTGCGGAACTTCTTCACATTGATCTTCTTCATAAAACAAAAAAAAAGGATACCTGACACAAATATGATTGGTTCCCTTGTTATGCACACGTTACTTAGCTAGGCATATTGCTTTAAAACTATCACAACATATGATATCCTGATCTTATTATAGACCGAGATCTCTAATTGAGTCTTTCAGTCAGATGCATTCCTTTGTTGCTTCTATCAACAACACATACTATACATATGTTGGACAAACAAAGTAACGGAAGGTTGTAATGTAGCCTTCCTACTAATGACGTAACTCCATAAAGTAAAGGTATAGCATGCCATTGATCTCCTCCGTCGACAATAGCAATATAGTCTGAATATGAATATCCAGCAATCAAACATTATAAATTACTTCTATAAGTCAGGCCAATATAAGATGTTCCTCTGAGTCAAAAAATTTGCTTTGCTGCTTTTCAGCACTCCTTCGTTGGTTTTTCCAAGAATTTTCTAATAATGTTCACAACATGAGCGATATATGGTTTAATGCATATGATGGCATATATAAGACTCCCAATTTCACTAGCACAAGGGACTCATGGCATCCCCTATCTCGTCAGTGATATTTACTGTGGAAGCATATCAACTAAATTGATTAATTAATTTGCATTTATCATGCATTTCAACATATACAAACAACCAAAAGAGTAATATTATCTAATCACAAATAAAAATGAATACACAATGGGCACAAGTATTTTTATGAGAAAATCCCAATTGGGTAAAAAAACTCAACCAAAATTTTCCTGATTGAGGATTTCAACTAACTGAATCTCTCGGTCCTTTCCATTAACAAGCTGCTTTCAATACGGGTGACTTGTCTTTGCAATATTAGAAACATGTAGTAGAGGACTTCTTTTCTAAATCGAAAGAGGTGCTCTCACACATGAACACCATGTACAATCATACAAAAAACTCCTCACCAACCTCAAAAGGCATGCAAAGCAATATGAAGTAAAATAGAATGATCTAATAGATCAATATGCAAGGTTAGAAAATTGAAGAATGGTGCACAAATCTTCTTTTCTCTCACAACTACAAATTGTGGTAGCATACTAGTGGCAAAGTGGTGGTAATATGGACACAATTTTCTTTTGCAACCACACGTGGTTGTAAAATGCATAGTCGCAATACATATATCACACAAATTTTGTGACCACGTTGTGGTCGTTGAAATAGTCGCAAAAGTAGTCGTGTGTTTTCAAAATGTATCTGCAAGTAGGGATGAGCATGGGCCGGGCTGGGCCGGGCCCTGAAGGGCCCAAGCCCAAGCCCGCTTAAAAAATTCGGGCCTTGGGCCGGGCTTAGGCCCACAAAATTTTTTTTGCTCGGCCCAAGCCCAGGCCCGGCCCATCGCCACCTGTTAGAGACTATGAATTTGGAGTCTTTTGTTTCAAGTTAATCTCAACTCAAGTTACACAAGCTAAATTTGTTTAAAACATGTGTCATAATACTTGTAAAACAAGTAAAATTCGATTCTACCAAATCCGATGATATCTCATTTTTTACACGTGCACTCAATGTAGGATACCATGGATGTCTCACATGTATATAAACTGAAAGAGTGAAGCAAACTTAGCCAGTTAACAATAGGTGCACCAGACCTTACATGTTAAAAAATGGGCATAAGACCCATATTGGGTAAAGGTTCAATAATAGAAAATATTCTGATTGAAAAATAAATACCAACAAATCCAAGAATAACCAATACAATCTAAACCAAATACTAATTAAGGAAAATTAATACTGAATTGAAATACAATGATCAGCAACTCATATGTCACACGCCTGACTTTCTTGATTTATAAACATTGTATGAAGATGAAATACATGAAGGGAGTATACATGAAATAGGTGGGAGTTTTCATACGTGTATGATATGGGAAGTGGTTCGGACCCTCTTCGGGCCAGGCCCTTGGGCCGGGTCGGGCTGGGCCGAGCCAAGCCCAAGCCCGGCCCAAAAAAATTTTGGGCCTAAATATTGGGCCCAAACCCGGCCCGATGTTCATTTGGGCCTGGGCCGGGCCGGCCCAGCCCAATGCTCATCCCTATCTGCAAGCAGCTGACAAGTATGCAATGTATTTTTACACCTTTGCGACCACCAAGGCACCATCTTCTAACTATTATTATCACCACTCTGAAACCACCGTGGTCGAAAAGTTATTTTTTTGCTAAGCAAACTTCGTATAAAAATTAACCAAAAACCTGTAGTTACAGAATAGGCCTTAACGGCAAAAAAATGGCAGAATAGAGAGCAAGGTGGTCGCAGTCTGCCTTGGTGATGGTAAAGTAATTGCAAATCTCACGTTGCTACAACTTTGCGACCACCTTGACATTAGACTATTGCGACCACCGTGATAGAAATTGGTGATAAAGTAATTGCAAATTCTGCAGGCCAATAAAAAAAGTTACGTTATTCATGCATGGGTTTAAGCATGTAACCTCGCAAAGAGGATCCTCTACTGTGGTGTTGTCCCAGCTGTGATGACATGAGCCGCTCGATCTTGATCGAGCGATTCACATGATTTTGGATGATACGGGCCCATAGAAAGTGCAAAATCATGCGAACCGCTCAATCGTGATCGAGCGACGTACATGGCTACTGCAGAATCTGTTGCATTTTGAGTTGCAACAGACGATCCGCCTCCGTAAACTCGAGCCCTCAACCATCAAGCTTAAATATTGGAATACTGAGAGGATCCTCTACTGTGGTGTTGTCCCAGCTATGATGGTGTGAGCCGCTCGATCTTGATCGAGTGGTTCACATGATTTTGTACAATACGGGCCCACAAAAAGTGCAAAATCTTGCGCTCAATCGTGATCGAGCGACGTACACTGCTACTGCAGAATCTGTTGCATTTCGGGCTGCAGCAGACGATCCGCCTCCGTAAACTCAAGCCTTCAACCATCAAGCTTAAATATTGGAATACTGGAGAATGTGCATCGAGTATACTCTTTAATCCATAATGTTCAATATATAGATCATACACAAGAATATTGTGTAGCTTTGATGCAGCATTCCACGTGTAGCTGTCAACTTGTAGATCATGCACAATTATATTGAAGTTCGTTCACTTACCATGTAACCTCAAAAACTCGAGATCGTGCATAAGAATTCTAAAATATTGTTCTCAAATTAGCAAATAAAAACCTAAGGTTGCATTAACCTTCCAAAGAGGTTATCCACCATGTTTTACCCTCCCTCAAATCCTTTATCCCACTAATGGACTCTCTCTCTCTCTCTCTCTCTCTCTCTCTCTCTCTCTCTCTCTCTCTCTCTCTCTCTCTCCAATCAGATCTCCATTAATATGTCTTTCTCTCTCTTTTTTAAATCAAATCCCCATTAATGCTCTCTTTATTTTTCTCTCTTCTTTCAATTAAATCCCCGTCAATATCCCCCCTTCTATTTAAATAGAATTATTATACTATCACTTATTACGATATAAACTTACAAAATAATCAACAACCTATCATTCTTCCAAACTCCAATAAATGCTGTATCATGTCTACCTCTTCCAACAATTACACCACCATCCAAACAACAAAATAAATAAACTCACCCCCTATCTTACCCCTATCAAAAAACCACCCTTTTCCGGCCTACCCTTACATCCGAACATAGCATAAGTTGTAAATTTTAGGGATATTTACACCCATAACCCTGAGTAATTTCGTATTTATGTACATAACCCTTAGGGCTGTGGGTGTGAGACGGGGCGACTATTTGAGATTTCTTGTGTAATTCATGAGGGTTATGGGTGTGAGATGAAATGACTATTTGAGATTTTTCATGGAATTCGTGATTATCGAGGGTTATGTACTTAAATACAAAGCTACTCAGGGTTATAGGTGTAAATATCCCTAAAATTTAAACATTATTTCCTTAAATTTCTAGTTAATTATCAAATGGTAAATCTTTGTATACTTGTGCTTGTAGTTGATATAAAAAGATTTAATTTATCATTATCATGTAAAGAGCTACCACACCCCCCGGTATGAGTGTTGTTATCGGTCACCTTCATGGTTCAAATTTGCATTGGATGATTATCCATTTTCATCTGCCCGTCAATATTTCTCATAGAACATTCTTGATCATAATAAGAAAACAAAGATGATCAATCGTGCTAGCACCAGATGTTCAAGATGATTGATTAAAAAATAGAATGTGATCAATCACACACCAAGACAAAACAAGAGATTGATTAATAAATCTGTTGCGGATTGCGGAAGCAAACATGCACAAACACGATCAAACAAGCAAGACGCAGACACACAGATTTACAAGGTCCATCTGTAACTGGGCTAAGTCTTTGGGAGAAGGCGATCGGTTTTTACTTGTAGAGAAAGAAAGAAAATACATAGGATGTCGAGAGCCCTAACCGTGGGGAGTTTATATAGCACTCATGTATAGATGGATCCCTGAAAAACAAACGGATCCATATACCCGAATATAAATAGAATCACTTATAAAAAATTTTGCTGAGGGTGTTGCCCCCACACCTTAGCAGAGGAGGAGCACACATGCTCCTCCCTAGACCCCCCCCCCCAGGCTCATTGACCAAACAGCGAGACCCCCGTCTTGTTGGGGTATGGCACGACAAGAGGAGCTTCATACGAGGTTCTTCAACCTAGCTCAGATGATTAGGATTCAACGCATATCAGTACAATCAATAGAGATCAATTGATCAATATCTAGAGGTTAATCAATCACAATCTACTTCCGATGAGATAGAATCCTTGAATGATCAATCACTCAAAGAAAAGTTACCAATCACAGTGTCAAACAAAAAGGTAACCATGTAACCATGAACCATCAAGTTTTGGAGACTAATCAATCGCAAGCGATGATGGTAACGACTCGAATCATCTCAAAACAACACCAACATCCTTTGAAGGACCAGAAACTCCATGTCAAGTTTCTTAAAAGGAAAAAGGTACACCCTCCTTTTGTGGAAGACATCAACATGAGGGTAGAAGTCTCATCCCATACAGCACAAAGAAAGTGTGAATATCCTCAGCATGTAGTAAATAGACATAGAGCATTCACAAAAACAGGTAGTCCTCATTCCGATAAATGCAGTACTATATAAAAATAAAGTAGACACCAAATACAATGATTTATATGGAAATCCCTCCTCGATAGAAAAGAAATCCATAGAAGGGATGTTAAGATTAGAGTTAAATTATGATTAGGAATCCTAATGGGATTGATTCTCAATCCTAGTAATAGTTGAGTTGTATTCTATTTATAGTCCTATTGGAAATAGGACTATGGGGTTTAACTGGGCTATCTATAGAGGGGATGGAGGCATGGCCTCATCACCACTATAAGAACAATGTAACCTCCAAAGAAAAGAGGGGGGAGGAGAGAGAAAAGAAAGAGATGAGAGAGCGAGAGAACGAAGAGAGTTGTAGTCATTCTAATTTATAGTGATCTTTCTTCTCTGGTGGTCACGAGAGGTACCCCGACCACCGTTATATTTGGTTGTTCTTTTCTGCACGTGCTTCCGTGGTGGTGGTCGCATCCATATCCATATAAGATGTGTGTGTTCCCATCAATTGGTATTAGAGTTGGGTTCAGCGTCGTTGAAGGGATATGATGCAATGGATCAGAGCGAGGTTCGACGTCGAGGAGACGATGCGATGCAGCAGTTGCACAATCTTCAGAAGCCATGATATGGTGGTCTTAGAGAAATCGAACAAGAGGTGTTAAAGAATTCTGCTAGAGGTGGCTGACTGGAGATCATGCAAGGTGGCATGTCGAGGACATCCAACGATGGGTGTGTCACCCAGAGGCAGTAAGATCCTACTAATGAGACATGCAGATGGCGATGATGGCACAATACAAACTCAAGATGATGGAGAGATCATAATTCAACTCAAGGAGGAGATTGTTAGGATTAGGGCTAAATTAAGATTATGAATCCTAATGAGATTTATTCATAGTCCTAATAGTAATTGAGTTGTATTTTATTTATAATCCTATTGGGAATAGGACTATGGGGTTGTAACTAAGCTATATATAGAGGGAGGTGGAGGTATTGCTTCATTACCATCACAAGAACAATATAACCTTAGAGAAAGGGGGGGAGAGGAGGAGAAGAAGAAGAAAGGGATGAGAGAGCAAGGGAACGAAGAGAGTTGTACTCGTTTTAATTTATAGTGATCTTTCTTCTCCGGTGGTCGTGAGAGGTGACCAACCACCGTTATATCTGCTTATTCCTTCTTTCACGTGCTTCCATAGTGGTGGTCGCATCCGTATCCGTATAAGGTGGTACGTGTTCCCATCAAGGGAGACCCTAGCACTCAGACGGCTTGGGTTGTCTTCAATTTCTTAATCAAAGAAAAAAAATGAGAGATGTGTTACATATATAGCCCCATAATGAGAAGCAATAAGAAGAGGGTTATACCAGTTCTTCAAATCTTGTTACTGTTCATAATGCTGGCTCCAAATGCTGCACCCTACAATAGTTTCCACTAATAGGACGAGCTTAGTGGCGGGTAATGAAAGCAAACAAAACCCCGTCACTTGACCCAGAAACCACAAAATTGATTTGCCAGCAACTACTGACTATGCCAATAAAAAATGTAAAATATTCTTCAACATTACATATGAATTACATTGATCTCATCTTGTACTAAAATCTCAGGAAGGGATCCTCAGGACTGCTAGAGCCAACCAGTCCACACGAATCCAAGTTCGATGTCTTTCCTGTTCTGGAAATCCACAGATGCTGCCAGATCTTCAACACTTGGGGAGCATGAATCATATCCTCAGAACTTGCTTTGGAGCACATAATCCAGGTTAATCTATTCTAACACCTCGTTCGGCCAGAACTGCTTCCACATTGATATCTCCTCATTCTTGAGTTTTCTGATTCCTCCATAGAATCCATCGGTCTCATTTCCTTCTTCTCGGTGATCCCTTCGATTTATAAAAGCTTGTCGCCAACGTGAATCAGGTGCATAATGGTTGAACTCCAACACCACAGTATCTGTAAAGATCACTTTCATGTAAAGTTGCTCAATACGGTTGAAGGCGTGAGAATCTAAGTATACTTGTAACACCGTTGACTACATATAAATTTACTGTTCATTTTAAGGTTTTCACTGTGATATAACGCAAGGGAAAAAATGTGAGTATATGACGGCAGGATGGGAGAAAAACCCCTCGGAAACTTCCCTTCTTTATACTGTTGGAACTACCAGACAGGTCAACATGTTATAAAAGCTGACAGAAAAACAACTCAAAGTTTCATGGCTAATTTTAAGCATACAAAAGATATTTTGCCCCGTAAATAGAGACGTTAATGTGAATGCGTGGCTACAATGAGCACGGAATAAAATCAGATATGTACAGGTTGGGCACTTAAATGCCTAGCTTCGGGAGAGTGAGAAGCCATGTATAATGAGCTAAACTAGTTGCAAATAAAGGCAAATGATCCTTGAAGTTGACCCAGGGTTAGCATTGAAATCTGGAAACTGCAAATCAAACCGATGCCAGAGTTTGCAAGGGTCTATAAATCTTAATTAAGCGCATGAATAAAAGTAGGATGAGATGCAGACAGCTGAAAGATTAGATGTTTTAAGAGGAATGCACATTATTATTCTGTTCATTCAACATTCTTGATGTATTATTGGTTATGCAAATCTACCACAATTTAACTAGTAAAGGACTAGCATGTGTGCAACCTCCCCCGAAAAACTCCACCATTAAGATCTGTTTGTAGATATCTAGCAACATTTTTGGAGAAGCACGATATCGAGTACATTAAACCATTCCTTAAGCCAATTTTTTGATATAGAAGCTATCTGGAAATTGTGTTCCTATCGTAAAGACCGCATAACGGCGATGTCACCAACGTCATCTTTTGTCACAATTTGGTTCAGTTGCAATTTCTAAAATTGTCTTCCTTTTGGATGGGTTCTCCTCCTTGTGGGAACCTATTCCATATATATAGGACATTGGTAGTCCTGTTTGGAAAAGGAAAGATCAATTATGATTAGAGAATGAGATCAATTACCTTTTTGGATTAGGAGTTATCTTTTCCTAATCCTATTAGAAGTGGGAGTCCAGGTTTCCTTATTTGCTCATCTTCATGAAGTACAAATAAGGGATATGGGGAGTATACTAGGATCACCCCAACACAAGCTCTCCTAACACAAGAAAGATATAAGAGAGAGGAGAAAAAAGAAAGTTCGTGGTTGTCGCGGAGTTTGGAGGGAGTAATCATTGGAGCAGTTCTTCTCCAGCATTCTTCCCTACAGTTTGGCGACGGATTTACCATTGGGCAATATTTCTTCTCTCTTCCATTGTTTGGTGATTTGTAGCACCGTATTGAGGGCTGATCTTTTGTAAGCCCCCCACGGGAGATTGCTTCTATTATAGTGCTTGGTTTTGGATTGCGATCAACCCTGTCGTTTTTCCCCTCACATTGAGAGTTTTCCACGTTAAAAATTCTCCGTGCATCTGTGCTTGATTTTTTTTGTTGAGATACTTTCTCGTAGTTGATATATCGTACAGGATCTGCCTATCGACTTTGGTTATTTTTCCGCAATTCAATTTATACAGAGAATATGTTCCCAACAAGAGGTATCAGAGCAAGATTAAATGGCGGGTTACAAGATGGAGTTTGATTTAAGAAGGATGATTAGTCTTAATGGGATTAATTTATGAAAAAACAAGATGAAGGATCTTTTATATATGAAGCTATGCACCTTCCGGTGTTCTACATGCATAAGCCCGAAGCCAAAACAGATGAGGAATGAGAGTTTGAACACGAGCAGGTTTGTGACTTCATAAGACAGTTTATTGATGAGAATATCTACAACCATATCCAAGATGAAAGTCACACTAGAAGCTTGTGGTCGAAGTTGGAAAATCTTTACGCCTCCAAAACGGGAAGTAACAAACTGTTTCTTCTCAAAAGACTAGCGAACTTGAGGTTCAAGAAAGGCATCTCTGTATAGATTTTCTGAATGAATTTCAAGGAATTACTAGCCATTTGACGAGCATGGGGATAAAATTTGAAGATGAGATGTTGGGATTGTTATTGTTTGCTATTCTACCAGATTCATAGGAGACTTTCATAGTCTCACTTAAGAATTCTGCAGTTAATGGGGTCGTTTCTTTGGAGATAGTCAAGTCATGCATTCTCAATGAGGAGATGCAAAGAAACCCAAGAAAGCTCTTCACATTTAGAGATCCTTGTCACAGAGAACAGGGGAGGAGCCGGACCAAGACTGATAAAGGTAGAGATAATGGCAGAAGCAAATCCAGATCCAGATATAAGAGTATGGAGTGTCACCATTGCAAGAAGAAAGGGCACATCAAGAAGTATTGCTTCCAGTTCAAGAGAGATAACAAGAATGAGGGTGACAAGCAAGAGAAAAAGAATGAACAAGTTGTCGCAGCTGCACAACATGAGCTCATCATTGTATGTGATAAGGAGATGGTAAATGTTGCACAGGATGGTACTTCTTGGCTTGTTGATAGTGGATCTGCTCTACATGTCACATCTCAGAGAATTTTTCTCTTCATATACAACTGGTAATTTTGGTACATTGAAGATATGGAATGATTCTGTCCCATGTTGTTGGCATTTGTAATATTGCATTGAAGAATGCCAATAGAGCTACGTTGACGCTCAAAGATGTGAGGCATGCACCAGACATGCACTTCAATCTCATTTCTGTAGGCAAGCTTTATGATGAATGATACATTAACACTTTTGATGATGGTCAACGGAAGCTTACGTGAGGATCCTTGATTGTTGCTCGTGTCAAGAAGTATAGCAACAATCTTTACATCGTGAATGCATCCATCTCCCATGATGTTGCACATGTGACTGGAGATGTATAATCTATTGAATTGTGGCATTGACGATTGGAGCACATGAGCGAGAAGGGGCTGCAATATTTGATGAGGAAGAATATGCTGACAGATGTCAAGAAAGAGAAACTGAAGAGATGCACACTGCTTGGCTGGGAAGCAAACAAGAGTCTCCTTCAAGAGCCATCCACCTTCTAGGAAGATGCAGCCATTGGAGTTTGTTCACGCAGATGTTTGTGGTCCATTGAAAGTAAGTTCTCTCGATGATGCATTTTATTTTGTTACATTCATTGATGATTTTTCCAGGAAAGTTTGGGTCTACGACTTAAAGAAGAAGGACCAAGTTCTTAATGTTTTCAAAAACCTCCATGCGCTAGTAGAGCGATAATCTGGGAAGAAACTTAAGTGCATCCACAATGATGATGGTGGTGAGTATATTGGATGTTTGATGAGTATTGCAGGTCTCATGGTATTAGGCACCAGAAGACTCCACCCAAGACATCACAGTTGAATAGCGTTGCAGAGAGAATGAACATGACCCTGATGGAGAGAGTCAGATGTCTCCTTTCTGAAGTTAAGTTGCCTAATTCTTTTGGTGTGAAGCACTTTATATTGTTGTTCATGTTATTAATCTATCTTCACATGTATCCTTGGATGGTGATGTTCCTGACAGGGTTTGGTATGAAAAGAATGTCTCATATAACCATTTGCGGGTCTTTGGATGCCGCGCATTAGTGCATGTTCTCAAAGATGAAAAGTCCAAATTGGATGTAAAGACAAAGCAGTGCATCTTCTTGGGATATGGACAAGATGAGCTTGGCTACATGTTGTATGATCCAGTTGATAAGAAGCTGGTGAGGAGCAGGGATGTGATCTTCTATGAAGATCAAATTATTGAAGATATCAAGAAAACTACTAAGGACTTTCCTTCAAGCAACTATCAGCCAGATCATATGGAGCCAGTCCCTTTGCAGAGGGCTCCACATGTGGTGCCAGATGATGCATATGAACAGATACCATATGCAGGACATGAGGAGGATGTACCACAGATCTCTACTCCTAATGATGATGATGCAGATAACAGTAGTGATGATGGTGGGCAGGATGATGAGGGCTCTTCTTCTTCAGATGCTCTCCTACCATAGAGACCCGTGAGGGAGAGACGGCCCTCCACCAGATAATCTACACATGAGTACATTTTGTTGACAGACAGCGACGAGCCTGAATACTATGAAGAAGCCTTACAAGATGCAAACAAAAAGAAATGAGTAGAAGCTATAAAAGAGGAAATGGAGTCCATTCATGACAATCATACCTTCGAGCTTGTCAAGTTGCCCAAAGGCAAGCGGACATTGAGAAACAAGTGGGTTTAGAGTGAAACATGATGAATACTCTATAGGCCCAAGGTACAAAGTTAGGTTGATTGTGAAAGGTTTTAACTAAAGGAAGGGAGTTGACTTTGAGATCTTTTCTCTTGTGGTGAAGATGTCTTCTATTAGGGTGGTTCTCAGCCTGACAGCTAGTCTTGATCTGGAGGTTGAACAGATGGATGTGAAGACAGCTTTTCTCTATGGTGATCTTGAGGAGGAAATTTACATGTTGCAACCAAAGGACTTTACAGTCAAAGGCAAGGAAGACTTGTTTGAAGAAAAGTCTATATGGCTTGAAACAAGCACCCATGCAGTAGTACAAGAAGTTTGACTCGTTCATGGGAGATCATGATTACTCAAAGACCACTTCAGACAATTATGTGTTCGTGAAGAAATTCTCAGGTGATGATTTCATCATATTGTTGTTTATGTCGATGACATGCTAATTGTAGGCAACAAAGAGAGAATTTCTGGCTTGAAGAAAGAATTGAGCAAGTCCTTTGCTATGAAGGGATTGGGACATGCAAGTCAGATACTGGGTATGAAGATCGCTCGAGACAGGGAAGCAAGGAAACTTCAACTTTTACAAGAGAAGTACATTGAGAAGGTACTTCAAAGATTTCATATGGATAAGGCAAAGCTAGCTAGCACCCCTCTTGGAGCGCATTTCAAATTAAGTTCTAAAGATAGCCCACAGAACAATGCAGAGAAGAAAGATATGGAAAGAGTTCCCTATGCATCAACGACAGGCATGGCCTCAAATTTCAACGAAATTCGGTCGAATTTCTGTCGAATATCAATATCCAGTCGAAATCGAAATTCGACCGAAATGACCGAAATGACTGAAATATGGGGGTCCTAGCACAAAAAATGACCGAAATGACCGAAATTTCGGTCAAAATTCCACCGAAATTCCATCGAAATTATGTTTTGGTCGATACCGAAATGGTGACCGAAATCGACATTTAGGGCCTTTACGACAGGTATTCTCATGTATACCATGGTTTGTACGACGCCAGATATTGCTCATGCAGTTGGAGTTGTTAGTAGGCTCATCTCAAATTCAGGAAAACAGTATTGGAAAGCAGTTAAATAGATCTTGATATATCTTCGAGGTACTAGTAATTACTCTCTTTGCTTTGAAGAAGAGAAGCCTATTCTTGTTGGATACACAGATTCAGATATGGCAGGTGACATTGATGGGAGAATATCCATATCTGGTTACATGATGTCCTTTGTAGGTGGCGCAGTTTCATGGCAGTCTCGTCTCCAGAAGTGTATTGCTTTATCCACTACAGAGGCTGAGTTCATTGCAGCTACAAAAACGTGCATGGTGTTGCTGTGGATGAAGAAGTTCATGCAGGAACTTGATTTTCATCAGGACAAGCATGTGCTTTACTGTGACAGTAAGAGTGCTATTCACCTTAGCAAGAACTCTATATTTCATGCAAGATCGAAGCACATCGATGTCAGATATCCTTGCATATGTGATGTCTCAGAATCGAAGCAGCTTGTACTTGATAAGATCCACATAGATGACAACGGTGTCGATATGATGACAAAGACTTTGCCGCTTAGAAAGTTCAAGAGATGCTGCTCCCTCACAGGTTTGGAGCAGTTCCCACATCGTCAGTGAGGGGGAGATTTGTTGGATGGGTTCTCCTCCTTGTGAGAACCTATTCCATATATATTGGACATTGGTAGTCCTATTTGGAAAAGGAAAAATCAATTATTGATTGGAGAAGGAAATCAATTACTTTTTAGGATTAGGAGTTATCTTTTCCTAATCCTATTGGAAGTAGGAGTCCAGGTTTCCTTATTTGCTCATCTCCAAGAAGTATAAATAGGAGGTATGGGGTGCATACCATGATCACCCCAACACAAGCTCTCCTAGCACAAGAAAGAAATAAGAAAGAGGAAGAAGAAAGAAAGTTCGTGGTTGCCGCGGAATTTGGAGGGAGTAACCTTTGGAACTGTTCTTCTCCAGCATTCTTCCCTACAGTTTGGCGACGGATTTACCGTTGGATGATATTTCTCTGCTCTATTATTCTCCATTGTTTGATGATTTGTACTATCGTATTGATGGCCGGCCTTTTTTAAGCCCCTCACGAGATATTACTTCGATTATAGTGATTGATTTTGGGTTGCGATCAACCCTGTGGTTTTTCCATCACATTGAGGGTTTTCCACGTTAAAAATTCTCCGCGCATCTATAGTTAATTTTTTTGTGGTTGAGATACAGATACTTTCTCGTAGTTGATATATCGCGCGGGATCCATTTATCGACTTTGGTTGTTTTTCCGCAATTCAATTTATACAGGGAATCTGTTCCCAATACTTCCGTGATAGGAAATGTGTTATTGAATTCAAGCATTGCAAAAAAAAGTAAGTTTACTTCGCTCACCACTGCTGTGACAACGGCAGTGTAGCTCATTTTGGTCACAAGAAGTCATGTGCCCCACAACCCCATACCACCATCCTGCAAAACAAAACAACAAACAGAAAAGTTGTATTGATAATGAACAAAAAAAATCACTATCACATAGTAACAGAGGCCAACCAAGTGCCAGCAAAGAAATTCCAGTTATGATGAACTGGGTAAGGATCATTGAGAGAAACATGCATATACCATAAGCAAATTCTTTGTTTCTTCTCCATTGGATCTCAATATGATTGCCAGGACTCAATTCATGTAAACAGTCTGAAACATGCAGAACATTTGCAGAGGTAGCAGGAGAAACTCTGATCATGTCCCATGTCACCCCATTTTCAACCGTTACAGTTCGTCTTCCACGAGGAGGATATCTGGAACGTAAAAACCCCAAATTTTTAAATATGCTTCATACCATTAAGGTAATGTATCTAGCAAAATGCTCAAGGTATACAATGATCATTTTTATATTATGAATAATGTAGAAAAGCATCAACTCTCAAATTTAACATGGTACATGCAGTTTGCTGGAATTCCTCGAGAATTTTCCTGGATAATTTCATGTCCATGCAGTTTCTTTATGTGAGAGATATTTGTTTCTAAATTGATTTTCCTCTTTTCTTCTCTCTTTTCAATTTGAGTAATTATTGCAATATTCTCCTTAACCTTAGATGCTCTCTTTCCTATATAAGAGTGGTCTAGGGTTTCATGATAAACAAGTTGAACGTTCTCTCCCACAATGTATCAAAGCAGTAGTTCTAACCAATCCCAAGTAGACCCTCCAACCCCTCCACCCAAACTCCACAATGAACATGCGATGCTTTTTCTTTTTGCACGACAAGTCCCACTGCCGACGGCAGCTTTCACCGTCTGAAGAAAAATAATCCAAAGAAACACCAAGACATGAGACACAAGATTTACGTGGAAACCCTTCGAATCGGAAGAGAAAAACCACGGGGTGAATGATCCATGTTGCTCACAGCAACCGGGGCCTTTTTTCTCTTCTTTTCTATGTGTGAGAAACATAAGATGGGGTGAGTTACATATAAGTTTGTAAGGGGGGATATGAATCCTCATTCATGAACCATTTACCCATATACAAGCAACTCAACACCATTCAAGTTAGCTGCCCCAGTCACCATCTCTTAAGTGGTGATCAACTTGTCATGATCCCTTGTGAGGATAGATAAGCATTAAGCATTGCCTTTTCTTTCTTCAATTAGTGTTAAGTATACATTGAAATAAAACTCAATTACACAATGCATCCGCTCAGACTAAGAAAACAGATCTTGAGACAAGCCATGTTATGTTGGCATAAATAACAGTTATCATGTCCACAATATTTGGTGGATACCGATTGATGTTTTATTAAGGTTTATAAATGTGTCTCCTCTAAAGCTATATGTTAGTAAAATTCATCTAATCACATGTTGAAATAATGATGCAATTTATTGTTAGGCACAATCAACTTAAAATTTATGTAGATTGGATGATTACCTATGTCAAAAGATCATAAGAACTTCCGGAGCCATCAAAAACTCCGGTTTATGTGTCGTAATATAAGCTTGTTAGCCTCATTTATAAACATGTATGTGATCATCTAGGCATGCTAAAAAGATCGGTTCAGAATCAGTTGTTGATCGATCACCCTATGCACACTGATCAATTCACATTATATACTAACTAGATCACTTTTTATGACCAATCAGTTTCATAGTTGCAAATTGATTGATCAACTTGTTGCAGTAATCGACTAACCTAGTTTTTTTTCATTCATCAGATATGATCTTCGACCGATTGGTCATGATTGATTATTTATTAGCAAAATGGAAATTTTGAATTTTAAAAAATATTTCATCAATGAAACGACTATTTGATTGATCAATCATCTTTGTTGATTGATTGATTCCGCCTAGTATTGCTCCTCAATGGTGATCGTGATTAATGTATTACCCCTAGACTGAGTGATACTTTATTATTTTGATCAATAGTTTTATTTTGATTAATTGATCACTTGAACATTTTAAGTATGTTTTACTATATTCTACTTCTTATTCTAGAGTTTTTTTGAAATCATAGGATACACACCCAAAAGAAGCACACCATAATATATATTTATAAAGCACAACTACAATACATAGTGATTACAGTGACCTTATTGTTAGTTCATGCATGAGCATACACGATTTGATGATAACAAAACTTGTGCAGTTAGCTTGAAGCTAGGTCAAAAGGAGGAAAGCTACTGGACCAAGAGCAAGCTCAAGCTTAAGGAGAGCACGAAGAAGCTCAAGCATGAGGAGTTCACAGGTACTCAAGCTCAAAGAAAGGATATCAAGCTCAAGAAAATGTTAAAGATCTTTTCTTTTATTGGGTCTTGCATATTGTATTTATCCTAGATTCTAAAGAACCTCAAAGAGTATCATACATCTTTCATTTCAAACCTTTGATTGACTTTGACTTTGAGTTCAAAAAGTCAGGTCGATCGATCAACCTCCTTGCCATGATTGATCAATTCATCGACTAAATTCTTTACATGATCAACCACCTCTCATCGATCACGCTCTTGTTATGATCAATCGAAGTTCAAATTCCAACGTTCACCTAATGCTCACTAAATGATTGATCATCTTGTTTATCTAATCGATCACTTTTTGAGTTATAATCAATCAACTCTCTTTACTTGATCGATGATATCAACCTGATCGATCATCTTTTGTGTCTTATCGATCATATGGCATTTCAAGAAGTTTTTCCTTGCCATTTTTTTCCTGCAACAGCTATGGAGAACCTAAACCTATAAGGCTATAAATAGGACCTTAAACCTTATATGTTCAGTACACAACCAAGAGCAACAAGAGTCTTCTCTCTATTCTCCATTCTATTCTCTACGATAAAGTTCTAAGAGTTTTTTCATGATCCGCGATTCACGCTTACAACTATAAAGCATTGCGATCGTATTACGAGCTTGCTCCTCGCTCTGTAAGATCCTTTTAGTTTTACTTCGTATTGATTATAGTGTATTTATCTTTGATATTAAGATCATTAGATTTGTATACCTATAATACGCATTGTTGTAAAAATCCCCCGACTGGCCCGACTAGTCTAGTCGGTGGGGTGGCCGACCGAGTACTGACTAATTCCGACTAAGGTCAACTAGTCGATCGATTTTTGCTTGGAGATACCATTTAATTTTTATTTTTTAAAGCAAACTTATTCTAATATGCTTAATGTTTTATTTAAATTCAATTTCTTCTTTTGTTTCATTTTGATAATATAAAAAATGTACAAATCTATGTAAATATTTAAGAATATACATACAAAATGATTTATATATTTAAAATAATTTAAAAAATCACAACCGATTAAAGTCCGACTAAATCCGATTAGTCGTCCGACTGTCGATTAATCCTTAGTCAATGACCCAATCGACCGAGTACCGACTACCGATTTTTGCAACCTTGATAATACGGTTGTAAGTTATACGCGTAAACAACTTATTGTAATACGATTAGTTTGCCTGCATAAGCAACTTAGGTTAGTGAAAAGAACCGTGTGGGTCAGGTTGAAATCTTGAGTAAGGAGACTTCGATCGTGATTTTTACCCAGGAAGATTTTCACACTAAATACATGTGTATCGATGATTCATTACCGTGTGATTAAAAGTGCAACATAATGATGTGTTTGTTTTTTAGGTTATTGTGATTGCAACGATCCAAATCATATGATCCAATCCACTCCCGCACCCCCGTCAGCAGGGCAGGAATTAACAATTGATATCAAAGCCTCGTTCGTGTAGAGGAAGTAACACCCCAACACATGCATGGCCCACACATCATGATTGCGTTTGGAGGGGAGCTTTGTGGTTCGTCCACCTCTTTTTAATGGGACAAAGTACTCTAGTTGGAATACCAAGACGATGATCTTCTTTCAATCGTTAGTTTGTTATCTGGAATATGACAAGGATGAAATTCAAAATAATTGAAGAGAGGGAGATAGGATACTATGTCGCTAAGTTGACATAAATGACTCTCAACTCGAAGGCAATGAGCTCCCTACATCGTGCTCTATCAAAAGCAGATTTTGAAAGAATCACTCACCTAAAGTCAGCGTACGAGATAAGTAAGTGTTTTGAGACCACCCATGAAGGTATGCCCAAGGTGAAGGAATCACGATTTAGGATGCTTGCACTTGAGTATGAAACTTTCATGACACAAAGAAAAGTATAAAGAATATGAATGTCAAATTCACTACCATAGTGAATCAACTGAGAACTCTATGAGCTTTTCTACCTAAAGAACTTCCTAGCAAGATTATTATTTCACTAGCAGCTAAATGGTACACAAAGTCACCGTTTTCAAAGAGTTCACAGATTCCAACATGACCTTTTTAAAAGACCTCATAAGTAATCTTATCGCATATGAAACAAAGCTGGGAAAACGAGAATAAAGAAGAGAAGCCACAGAAGAGTCTTAACCTCGACGTAAGTAAACAATCAACGGAGGATCTCACTGTGATGATGATATCGCATTAATGACCCCGATCAAAGGAACAAGTCAGCAGAAATTTAGACAACATCATCAAAAATGGAGTCAACCAGGATATCAAGATAGTACAAGCTATTCTTTTCATGGACCCTATCAAAAATCCGCATCGTTTAGATGTCCAGAAAATAACAATAACACTCATTAAAAAATTATTCTCCAGTCTAGTTCAACACATAATCTATGAACATATAGTAAGTTCAAAAGCACAAAAAACTCCAGAAGGTCTAAGTTTGGAAGAAAACTCCATAACCCTATCAGTTGTAATGGGCAAATTAGCACGGTCAACTAAATGAATTAATTCACAGTAGAAGAAGGTTCTGAAGAGAATCAGTAGAGTACCTTCTCCAGTCAAGTGAGTAGATGTGCCAAAATCAATAATCCAAGATGGTATTGAGGCAGAAATAGAGTTGGCTATAGTATCTGAGGCTGTAGCCAAATTTACATAGGAGGTTTCTCACAGGTGGGGGAATTTTGTAGTAGTTGCAAGAGCCTGGAGTTTTATGGCAGAAGATGATGATGTTATGCTAGCTTGCAGTTATTTGCAAAATTTTGCCCAACACCCCTCACATGAGTGGGTGGATCTGTGGCAGTGAAAGTACAGAGTGCAATCACAGCCATTACGAGAAACACAGTCTCAACCTCAGCGGGAGTTGTGGCAACCACTTCTTCCTGATAGTGTTGGAAAAGCAAAGTTCTCGGTAGTCTACAAAGGATGAGTATGACTAGTGGAGGTCTCGAGCCGCTGCAAACATCCAAAAATGACCTTAATGGTAGTAAAGTGTATCAGATTTTAATTTTTAAAAACATGCACTTCACAGTATGATAATCAAGATGAAGACCGGTAGAAAATGTGTAGACTTGCCACTCAAATCTCTGTACCACATGTTTGGTATAACATGCTAGCTAAAAGATGGCAAGTTCTTCATAAAGACCGGTGAGATGTGATAGCATTATGAGAGTTCTCCATAAAAAGCGGACCAAATCTGCACGTAGACATTTGCAAGTCGTGAGTTGGTAGTCTGCTAAGAATAGGTTTAGGCTAGTTCATATCACATATCCTTCGTTGTGTCCTTGTACAAAAGATTGGCAACAATTTGAGACTTAACGATGTTGGTCATCTATGCCATGACATGATAGTTGTTCCTAAGTTGGGATTTGTAGTCTTTTTCTTTCCTTTTCCTTCGCCGAGATAGATATTTTCCTCTGAATGCAGATGAACACATTAAAGCCTCCAAGACTTGAGCACATAATTATCTACACCGTTGAGTTTAATATAGGTCTCGTGAACCATCATAGAAGATGTGAAAAATAGGGACTTGGTCTCGGTAGGATGACAACCACATGGTCAGAGAGAGATCAATGAAGTATTGGAGAAATCTAATCACACATCAGAGAATTAGAGACTCGTTGATTTGTACGAGAAGCCTGCTGATTTGCGCGAGGAGCACTAGGGGATCCTATAATACAATGAGGGCACCGAACAATGCCTATAGTGCACAGAAGAGACCACACGTAGCCTGCACCGGTGAGGTGGGGGTCGCGTAGGGCTTGACTGCGGCAAGGAGGGGTCGTGTGAGGCCTAGTAATCAACATGGGGATCCATGCATGGCCTGACAGCGATGAGGGGAGCAGCACGGGCTCAGTTGCTACAACCTACAGTGGGGGGTCCCATGCGGGGCCCCGCAACAATGAATAAGGGCACGCATGGAGGCTCAAGTGCCTCCTAGAGAGGTCGACAAGATCAGGGACCGGTGGTGGTAGTGGGAAAATTGGGTACAAACTCCAATCTAGGATCGTCACTCCAATATCATGTGGAGAAAAATAGAGAATGCAGTGGAATTATTTATTCATGGGTGTGAGATTTCTTATATGATATGAAACCGTAAAGCCCATTATGTGGCAACTACATAATAGTCCTCGAAGGGTTATAAATATAAATAACAACAACAAAGTGTTTTCCCACATTAAGTAGGGTCGACTACATGGATTCTTTGCCACAATTCAGATATATCTTACCCAAATATTTGCTTAAGTCCGTGTTGAAAAGAAATAAAGAATAAAAAAATAACCTAAAGAGGAAAAAATGCGTCAAGGTTATATTAGCCAATAACGTCAATACCCTTCTTTTCTACAACTAGGAGTTGAGCTTCCATTGCTCCTATTAAGGATACCAACTATGTACTATGGTGCCTTTTATTATGTTACCTAGCAAGATTAGTGATTTCCCGTTGTAGGATGACAAGTTCAAGGTTGAGTACAAATCTTTTAAGGCTCAGATGAAGTTTTTTACATAAGGTAATTCCTTTTAAAAACCGATGATATTTTTAGTGACACGGACACTGGCCAAGAGTTTTTTTAGGCCAAAAAAGGGGAAACACCCAATGGTGCCCACCCAAACTTCAATTACGCTAATGGACTGCTATTAGTCGAATGTATGTCCAGAACTCAAAAGGATGGGCAGAACAAATTAATGAATTGTGGCAACAAAGAGTGGATGCCTTTCCAAAAGGCTGACGTGGCAGAGGAAGTGTAACATCCGGAATCTACATAAACCCGGACCCGATCCGATTTGGATCTGATTAACCCAATAAAGTTATCGAGCAGTATCAACTAACCTAAAACGACCAATTGATCATGAATCAAAAGTCGTTCGGGCGAGAACGACCAAAAATCGATCGCATCGTAATGCGTGCCGTGAAAAATCCGTTACGCAAATTCGGAAACCGCAAAACGAACCGAGACCGTCATTAGATCCAATTCGACGACGCAAGACCAACGGAATCGACCGTTCGTCAATCGGAGGTCGTTTGATATTTTCAAATCACAAAATTTAATCTTAAACAAAAACCGTATCTCGAAAATTTCGGGGTCTCAAAATCAATCAAAAGTACCTCAATATTATACTCATATTGATCGTTGTTTAGAAACGATCGAAACAAGCTATTTCGCATAGAAATCCGACATACGAGGAGTGAATACGAGCATTTTTAAAATATCACAAATAAATGAAAAAAAAATATTTCTAAAGCAGAACCGTAGCAGCAGACTACTGTTGTAAAAATAAATAAATTTTCTATCTGCTGTAAACAGCATACGGCAACCACTGGACTTTTGTCCCATTTATTTTTTAAAAAAAAAATCTTACACTTGGCCTTATGTCCCTCCAACTTCCCCTATTTTCTTTTCCACTTGGCAAACAACAACATTCCCTTGTTGGCTATATAAGCACCAAATCCCCTCTCTTTTCTCTTCTAAAATTCCAACGAGAGAGCCTCCAACTTGTTTCTCTTCTTCCACATTCTTTTTCTCCCAATTTCCAAAGAAGGTCTCCTCTTCCATAACCTTTTCTCCTGGATTTGGGGGGGATATTTGCTGATGTTCTCTATTGCTGGAACCCTAAAACCAAGCTCCTGAAAGAGGATTTTCTGCTCCAAATTGAAGCCAACCTGGAAACAATTGCTATAGCCAAGGGATTGTTGTTCTCTACTCCAAATTTCCAGAAATTGCATGCAATTAGATCTTCACTGTTGGAGATCTAATAAGGTACATTCCTTATCCATTCTCTTGCTGCCATGCATGCCCATTGAGCTGAGCATATGTACAATTCCCTTCCCCTTATTGTTGTTCTGCATGTGACTTACACAATAATCTCTGGATTTGCCATTGTTCATAATTAAAATTTGAAATTTAGAAATCTTGAATCTGAAATTACTGATAAATGGTGATGTCTTAGATGTATATAATTGATTTGAATTTGTTTAATTAAATGTGATTTTCTGAAAATAGTTAGAATGAAATTTTATGGAGTTTGTGTAAGGTACATATATCACATTCCAGGCCTCTAAGACATGCAAATAAGGCATTAATTAAAATGCACATTTATGTTTAACATAGTAATTGGCTAAGGGATTGTCACTCTTGTAATAAAATTGATTACAATGCCCACCTCTGTACTATTTGTTGTTCTTAGTAAATTAAAATCTTAATGTTTAAATTATATATATATATATATATTATATTAGAAATGCCTCTGGATGCATATCTCTGCTACTGTTTTTGTATAATGAAAAGAAAAGTATATCTTAAATGTCCCATGCCTGTGCCACTGAACTTGCAATTCAAACTATTTTGCCTTTAAATTTTATTTATCTTGAAATTCGGTTCAGATGGGCCCACACTTGTAAAGGTATCAGAATTCTGAAACTAATAATCTCCAATATCGTAAGGTTCAAATTGTGTCTCATTTATCATCATAGAAAATAAGAAATATCGCATATCCAACCACCAGCTGTGTAATCTGCTCCAACAAACCGCTAATAGTTCTGACGTCATAACAGACTTACCACACAAAATACATCGACTCCACACAAAAAGCCAATAACATGTGAGTTATCTTTTATACATTTGAAAGTTTCAGCCATCATATCTCTCAAACCTGTAATGACAAGCTTTGTAGCCTGATTTTTTTTATTACGTTATCTTTCACTATGAAGTCTGAAACATGTAGGTGACACCTTAACAGAAACTTTAATGAAACATGTAATAATTATTACATGGCCAATAAAATCGATGAAGTGGCACTTGTTGACTTACTTCTGGTGTTGCATGATCGTTGACTGTAGTAGATATTGTTTGGAGGTGGAAAAGTGACAGAGCTTGTAGACTCTATTTTTATGAGATCTTATATATAAATTATTAAAGATGCAGTCTAGGCAACTCCAAGATCAAAGTGAGCAAGTACTCCACGAAAAGAGATAATTATTCTGAAGATGTGATTTAGCATGCTCATATACTAACAATATGAATGGTTAGAATTAAGCTTTTTATTAAGTTTAAATTATTGTATTTTACGTCATGATTTGGCGAGAACACCACGTTATATACTCATGGATTGAAAGCTCTTCACATCGTTACCCACATAAATGTATCCATCTATACCTTGCAATTGATTTTATCACTTTGGATTATGGAAATACTTATTGGGGTTTGATAAGACAAGAGCATGAGTAGTTCGTATAAGCAATCCATAATAGGGAGACCATCTGATTATAGAAATTCACATTAACCAGTACTTGAGGACTATCCTGGCTTGAGTTCTGACAAGTCTTCTCATCTCTACAAATCTAGTCACGATATGCCTTACATCAAGTAATCCGAGGACTAATCTTCATAGGATAATCTTTTATATGTGATCTACTAACATTAGATCACTACAAATGGAATTATTGACAAGATAACCAGATCTAGTAAATTGATCATATATGAAATTGAGGAAGGACTGTAGAATCAAGCAAATGTGATGGTGGATTAGGAAGTTAATTAATTGGGCCGGTCATAGTGATCTTTACACATGACCGTGCGAGGGCGCGGTGACCCTCAACTGGGCGGAAGATAGGAAGCCCAGTTAGGGCAGCGGCCGCCAAGTACGCGGGTCTAGGATCCCAGTCCCTTTTCGGTTTTTACGCGAGCTCGCAGTGTTTTTACGCCTCGTTGGGATCTCGACTTTAGACCAGTTCCGCTGACCCTCTGTTTTAGGATACCCAGGCGGGGGATCCTTGGTTTTCAGTTTTACGTACGAGCTCGGTTGCCCGTTACCGGTCGGGCTGTTTTTCTACAGTGACTTTTCCGGGAAGTCCCTCTCACCCGTCTCAATGGCGTAGTTGGGGAGTAGACCTATCTCTCTATTGGACCGTCCTTCCAACTAGAGGGCGAGACGGAAGAGCCATTTGTAGGCTTCTTCACCGCCTGAGTTTTCTTTCGCCAACAGACTTGGCGATTCTACATCCAGGTCATCTTTATCTACATGTAAATCATCAAGAGTTGCATCTGAGAGAGTTAGAGTGAAGGTTTGGAGGAAATTACAATTAAAATTGAGTTGATTGAAGGTGACTATAATCTGATTAAAAATCCCTATAAGTTAGTGGACGTGTTGGGAACTTAGTTAGGATGCATTATACAACACCGCATGCCTACGGAGGCCCCCCAACCCTAAGGTACTTTTAATACCTTCGAGTCATAGTGTGAGGTTACACCCAGACCAAGACCACAGACTATCCACTAACTTAAAGGAGTATGTAGAATTAAGGATCAAATCCATCATCATATCAGTCCATTATCGAAAACCATGACATGATCTCAATGACAAGAGAGTAGCCATCAAGTTCCGCAACATGATCTCCAAGACCTAAATCATGATCTTAAAATACAGGAAATCATTATATGTTAGGGTTTGTCGCCTAAACTTTATATAATTATATATATATATATATGGGATGAATGGGAAAAGGGGGAGAACAAATGAACTTATTACCAAACAGTTGAAAATCCTTTTACTTATGCAAGTAGATATAAATTATACTTGTTCCACCTTTCTACTTGCTCTCTTTTGCACATAATAAATTACTTGTCATTTATTTTTTTGTAAAACTACGGATTTGTATTCACAATTGTGACTCCTTTTCTTCCTTGCACGCATGGCAGGAAAGGAGTCTGTTGTTAAGTAACTATACAGGGTTCCAGGAGACAAGGTCTATACCAGACGGTATGCAGTTTTTGTTACAATTTTTAGTTCAATTAATATTGTAAATGCTTCTTCTCTTCAGTCAAATTTTTGGGATGTTGTATATACTGACAGGCATTGTAAATGTTGTAAAATCATATAGAAAATTAATGAAATATGATTTTGGTGCCAATTTTCTCTATTAGCTTGTGGATGTGAATGTCATAAATTAGCCGCGCGAAAAATTTCCCCATAAAATTATGTTTTTAATGCGATGTCATAAATGGAATATTGCGAATTGTTGTGTTAACGGGTACCCGGATCCTCGGGGGTTCACATTTTTGGTATCAGAGTAGTGGTACCCTGATACGCACATTCGCGGTATTACAATTCCGATCGCATTAAGCTCTCGGATAACGACAGTCTTCCGACTTGTCGAAAGTCCGAGAAGGGAAATATGACATTCGAATTCAATCACCACAGATGTCACCAATTTCATTAATTTTCATACGATATCCCAAGAAGAAAAAAACAAGCATATATTATAAGTATCTTCGAATGGTACTCTTACAACTAATTATGGTTCTCATGCAGAACCATGTCATCCCGACCAGAAGATGACTAACTGATTAGAACACATATTGACTACTCGTATCGACCTTTCTATGTTCTATTTGATTCTGATGTGACGCACTCTTTTCTTTCTTCGAGCCTACTTGCTTCTTTAGATAGAGTTGTAGAAACTCTCTCTTCCCCATATCACATCCGAGGGCCAGGAGGCCAGTTGTTTGTCATTTCCCTGATAGTCAGGCACTTGCCCATACTGACTGGCAGTCACGAGATGATCGCAGATTATCTACTCCTACAACTTGATGAGTTCGACTTGATTTTAGGCATGGATTGGTTATCCGCTCATCATGCGCTTGTTGATCGCTTTAGGAAGACAGTTGTCTTCAGGATTTAAGATCTACCCGAGTTCACTTTTGAGGGTATTGTACATGACTCCACCATGGAGTACATTTCAGTATTGCAAGCCCAGCAACTTGTTGACCAGGGTTGCGATTCATATCTTGCATTTGATCGGAAGGTGTCTGACCAGGAGCCGATGATACAAGACATCCAAGTAGTATCTGAATATCCAGGTGTTTTCCTGATGAGCTACCGGGACTACCTCCTGAAAGAGAGATCGAGTTCGAGATCACATTGTTATCAGATACACGGCCGATCTTTATGGCACCATATCGCATGACACCAGGCGAGATGAGGGAGCTAAAGGTGCAGTTACAGGAGTTACTTGATTTGGGATTTGTGAGACCGAGCACTTCACCATGGGGTGCTCCGGTTCTATTTGTTAAGAAGAATGATGGATCCATGAGGTTATGCATTGATTACAGGCAGCTGAACAAGAGAACAGCGAAGAATCGTTATCCTTTGCCACGCATCGATGATTTGTTCGATCAACTCTAGGGATCTTCGGTATTCTTGAAGATCGATCTTCGCTCAGGTTACCATCAGCTGAGGATTAGAGAGGTTGATATTCCGAAGACCGCTTTCAGGACGACTCGCTATGGACATTACGAGTTTTTGGTGATGCCGTTTGGCTCACCAATGCACCTGTGGCTTTCATGGATATGATGAACCGTATCTTCCGTCCATACTTGGACAAGTTTGTAGTGGTGTTCATCGATGATGTGCTCATCTACTCACGGAATGAATGTGATCATGCAAATGGCTGCGGATTGTCTTAGATACATTGCAGGAGCACAAGCTATATGTCAAGTTAAGCAAGTGTGAGTTCTGGTTATCCCAGGTCTAATTTCTCGGGCATATCATTTCTGGAGCAGGCATCGCAGTTGATCCTGCGAAGATAAATGCAGTTATGTCTTGTGAGCAGACCAAGACTGTCACGCAGATTCGGAGCTTCCTTGGGCTAGCAGGTTATTACACACGCTTCGTCAGCGGTTTTTCACGCATTGTTCGCCCTTTGACACGATTGATGCAGAAAGGAGTTCCATTCATTTGGGACGATTCATGCGAATAAGATTTCGAGCTACTGAAGGATTATGATTGCACGATCTCTTACCATCCCGGTAAGGGAAACGTAGTGGCTGATGCACTTAGCAGGAGAGCGCAAGCTGATGGTACGACGAACTGGCTATACACGTGGGATACGCTTGCAGCTTTGAGCGATTGACATCCTCAGGAGAGTGCATCCATTTCTACCACCGTGCCTCCACGATACATTAGTCTTTGGGATCGTATTGTAGAGGGCTAGAAGACCGATCCTTGGATCCGAGATAGATACATGCGCGCCATCAAGGACGAATTTGTTGATTTTGCAGTGATGGAGTCTATTTTATGAAAGGCAGAATGGGTCGTTGTACCCAATGACGAGCAGTTTCGCAGAGACATTCTGGATAAGGCACACAGTTCACGGTTATCTATCCATCCAGGTAGCACGAAGATGTACCGTGACCTACGTCGACATTTCTGGTGGGATGGGATGAAGCGCGATGTGGCACTACATGTTAGCAGATGCATGACCTGTCAGATGGTCAAGGCTGAGCACAGGAGACCGCCAGGATTACTGCAGTCTCTCCCCATTCCCGAGAAGAAATGGGAGAGCATTTCTATGGATTTTATCACAGGTCTGCCAAAGACACCAGGTGGCCATGATTCCGTTTGGGTCGTTGTTGATAGGTTGACCAAGTCAGCCCATTTCATACCTGTCAACACGACTTACACTCCATCCAAATTGACCAAACTATATGTGCAGAACATTATCAGACTGCATGGTATACCACGAGAGGTGGTGTCTGATAGGGATTCGATATTTACATCTCATTATTGGCATCAGTTCATGTCAGCACTACATACAGAGCTGAAGATAAGTTCTGCATATCATCCGCAGACAGACGGACAAAATGAGCGCACCATTCAGACGCTCAAAGATTTGCATGCACTTTGGAGTGGAAAGGGTCCTGGAAGGACCATTTGCCCTTGGTGGAATTCACGTACAACAATAGCTATCACTCCAGTATTGGCATGGCACCATTCGAAGCCCTATACGGGCGGAGATGCCTCACACCTCTCAGTTGGCGTGAGGTAGGTGATCATGCTTTATACTCCGTAGATCTCTTAGAGGAGACCGCGAGAGCTGTTGATCTTGTGAGACGGAGGCTTCTGACGGCACAGAGCCGCCAGAAGAGTTATACAGACCGTCGGAGGAGAGACTTAGAGTTTCAGGTAATCTAATTATTTCCTCTTCATCCACTCAATTATGATATATATATGTTCAACTTAATCTCATACTAATTATATTCCTATAAACTATAGGTTGGAGATTGGGTATTTCTCCGTGTATCTCCCATGAAGGGAGTGCAGAGATTCGGTGTTCGTGGCAAGTTGGCGCCACGATATGTTGGACCGTTCGAGATTCTTGCTCGTGTGGGAAAGTTGCATATCGAGTATCACTTCATCCACATCTTTCTAGTATTCACGTCGTTTTCCACATATCCAACCTGAGGAAATATGTGCACGACCCTCGGCACATCATCAGTTATGAGAATCTAGATGTGGAGCCAGATCTGACTTATGAGGAGAAGCCAATCCAGATACTTGATCGTACTGTGAAGAAGCTTCGCAGCAAAGAGATTCTATTGGTCAAGGTTTTGTGGCACCATCACGGCGTCGAAAAAGCGACGTGGGAGACTGAAGCCGACATGCGGGCACGATACCCGCAACTTTTCTGAGGTAAAAATCAAAACAAGCTTTTAGATATATGTTAAAATATTGGCTTGTTTTCTCTTTGAGGTTTTTTATGGGTTCAAAACCCTTTGAGGTTTTTATGGCCGTATAAAATTCAAGACAACTAATGACCTTGACTTAAGACTCGAGGACGAGACTCCCTTTGAGGTTTTTATATTTGTAACATCCGGAATCTACATAAACCCGGACCCGGTCCGATTTGGATCTGATTAACCCAATAAAGTTATCGAACAGTATCAACTAACCTAAAACGACCAATTGATCATGAATCAAAAGTCGTTCGGACGAGATCGACCAAAAATCGACTGCATCGTAATGCGTGCCGTGAAAAATCCGTTACGCAAATTCGGAAATCGCAAAACAAGCCAAGACCGTCATTAGATCCGTTTCGACGATACGAGACCAACGGAATCGACCGTTCGTCAATCGAAGGTCGTTTGATATTTTCAAATCACAAAATTTAATCTTAAACAAAAACCGTATCTCGAAAATTTTCGGGGTCTCAAAATCAATCAAAAGTACCTCAATATTATACTCATATTGATCGTTGTTTAGAAACGATCGAAACAAGCTATTTCGCATAGAAATCCGACATACGAGGAGTGAATACGAGCATTTTTAAAATATCACAAATAAATGAAAAAAAATATTTCTAAAGCAGAACCGTAGCAGCAGACTACTGTTGTAAAAAAAATAAATTTTCTATCTGTTGTAAACAGCATACGGCAACCACTGGACTTTTGTCCCATTTATTTTTAAAAAAAAAATCTTACACTTGGCCTTATGTCCCTCCAACTGCCCCTATTTTCTTTTCCACTTGGCAAACAACAACATTCCCTTGTTGGTTATATAAGCACCAAATCCCCTCTCTTTTCTCTTCTAAAATTCCAACGAGAGAGCCTCCAACTTGTTTCTCTTCTTCCACATTCTTTTTCTCCCAATTTCCAAAGAAGGTCTCCTCTTCCATAACCTTTTCTCCTGGATTTGGGGGGGATATTTGCTGCTGTTCTCTATTGCTGGAACCCTAAAACCAAGCTCCTGAAAGAGGATTTTCTGCTCCAAATTGAAGCCAACCTGGAAACAATTGCTACAGCCAAGGGATTGTTGTTCTCTACTCCAAATTTCCAGAAATTGCATGCAATTAGATCTTCACTGTTGGAGATCTAATAAGGTACATTCCTTATCCATTCTCTTGCTGCCATGCAAGCCCATTGAGCTGAGCATATGTACAATTCCCTTCCCCTTATTGCTGTTCTGCATGTGACTTACACAATAATCTCTGGATTTGCCATTGTTCATAATTAAAATTTGAAATTTAGAAATCTTGAATCTGAAATTACTGATAAATGGTGATGTCTTAGATGTATATAATTGATTTGAATTTGTTTAATTAAATGTGATTTTCTGAAAATAGTTAGAATGAAATTTTATGGAGTTTGTGTAAGGTACATATATCACATTCCAGGCCTCTAAGACATGCAAATAAGGCATTAATTAAAATGCACATTTATGTTTAACATAGTAATTGGCTAAGGGATTGTCACTCTTGTAATAAAATTGATTACAATGCCCACCTCTGTACTATTTGTTGTTCTTAGTAAACTAAAATCTTAATGTTTAAATTATATATATATATTATATTAGAAATGCCTCTGGATGCATATCTCTGCTACTGTTTTTGTATAATGAAAAGAAAAGTATATCTTAAATGTCCCATGTCTGTGCCACTGAACTTGCAATTCAAACTATTTTGCCTTTAAATTTTATTTATCTTGAAATTCGGTTCAGATGGGCCCACACTTGTAAAAGTATCAGAATTCTGAAACTAATAATCTCCAATATCGTAAGGTTCAAATTGTGTCTCATTTATCATCATAGAAAATAAGAAATATCGCATATCCAACCACCAGCTATGTAATCTGCTCCAACAAACCGCTAATAGTTCTGACGTCGTAACAGACTTACCACACAAAAGACATCGACTCCACACAAAAAGCCAATAACATGTGAGTTATCTTTTATACATTTGAAAGTTTCAGCCATCATATCTCTCAAACCTGTAATGACAAGCTTTGTAGCCTGATTTTTTTTATTACATTATCTTTCACTATGAAGTCTGAAACATGTAGGTGACACCTTAACAGAAACTTTAATGAAACATGTAATAATTATTACATGGCCAATAAAATCGATGAAGTGGCACTTGTTGACTTACTTCTGGTGTTGCATGATCGTTGACTGTAGTAGATATTGTTTGGAGGTGGAAAAGTGACAGAGCTTGTAGACTCTATTTTTATGAGATCTTATATATAAATTATTAAAGATGCAGTCTAGGCAACTCCAAGATCAAAGTGAGCAAGTACTCCACGAAAAGAGATAATTATTCTGAAGATGTGATTTAACATGCTCATATACTAACAATATAAATGGTTAGAATTAAGCTTTTTATTAAGTTTAAATTATTGTATTTTACGTCATGATTTGGCGAGAACACCACGTTATATACTCATGGATTGAAAGCTCTTCACATCGTTACCCACATAAATGTATCCATCTATACCTTGCAATTGATTTTATCACTTTGGATTATGGAAATACTTATTGGGGTTTGATAAGACAAGAGCATGAGTAGTTCGTATAAGCAGTCCATAATAGGGAGACCATCTGATTATAGAAATTCACATTAACCAGTACTTGAGGACTATCCTGGCTTGAGTTCTGACAAGTCTTCTCATCTCTACAAATCTAGTCACAATATGCCTTACATCAAGTAATCCGAGGACTAATCTTCATAGGATAATCTTTTATATGTGATCTACTAACATTAGATCACTACAAATGGAATTATTGACAAGATAACCAGATCTAGTAAATTGATCATATATGAAATTGAGGAAGGATTGTAGAATCAAGCAAATGTGATGGTGGATTAGGAAGTTAATTAATTGGGTCGGTCATAGTGATCTTTACACATGACCGTACGAGGGCGCGGTGATCCTCAACTGGGCGGAAGATAGGAAGCCCAGTTAGGGCAGCGGCCGCCAAGTACGCGGGTCTAGGATCCCAGTCCCTTTTCGGTTTTTACGCGAGCTCGCAGTGTTTTTACGCCTCGTTGGGATCTCGACTTTAGACCAGTTCCGATGACCCTCTGTTTTAGGATACCCAGGCAGGGGATCCTTGGTTTTCAGTTTTACGTACGAGCTCGGTTGCCCGTTACCGGTCGGGCTGTTTTTCTAGAGTGAGTTTTCCAGAAAGTCCCTCTCACCCGTCTCAGTGGCGTAGTTGGGGAGTAGACCTATCCCTCTATTGGACCGTCCTTCCAACTAGAGAGCGAGACGGAAGAGCCATTTGTAGGCTTCTTCACCGCTTGAGTTTTCTTTCGCCAACAGACTTGGCGATTCTACATCCAGATCATCTTTATCTACATGTAAATCATCAAGAGTTGCATCTGAGAGAGTTAGAGTGAAGGTTTGGAGGAAATTACAATTAAAATTGAGTTGATTGGAGGTGACTATAATCTGATTCAAAATCCCTATAAGTTAGTGGACGTGTTGGGAACTTAGTTAGGATGCATTATACAACACCGCATGCCTACGGAGGCCCCCCAACCCTAAGGTACTTTTAATACCTTAGAGTCATAGTGTGAGGTTACACCCAGACCAAGACCACAGACTATCCACTAACTTAAAGGAGTATGTAGAATTAAGGATCAAATCCATCATCATATCAGTCCATTATCGAAAACCATGACATGATCTCAATGACAAGAGAGTAGCCATCAAGTTCCGCAACATGATCTCCAAGACATAAATCATGATCTTAAAATACAGGAAATCATTATATGTTAGGGTTTGTCGCCTAAACTTTATATAATTATATATATATGGGATGAATGGGAAAAGGGGGAGAATAAATGAACTTATTACCAAACAGTTGAAAATCCTTTTACTTATGCAAGTAGATATAAATTATACTTGTTCCACCTTTCTACTTGCTCTCTTTTGCACATAATAAATTACTTGTCATTTATTTTTTTGTAAAACTACGGATTTGTATTCACAATTGTGACTCCTTTTCTTCCTTGCACGCATGGCAGGAAAGGAGTCTGTTGTTAAGTAACTATACAGAGTTCCAGGAGACAAGGTCTATACCAGACGGTATGTAGTTTTTGTTACAATTTTTAGTTCAATTAATATTGTAAATGCTTCTTCTCTTCAGTCAAATTTTTGGGATGTTGTATATACTGACAGGCATTGTAAATGTTGTAAAATCATATAGAAAATTAATGAAATATGATTTTGGTGCCAATTTTCTCTATTAGCTTGTGGATGTGAATGTCATAAATTAGCCGCGCGAAAAATTTCCCCATAAAATTATGTTTTTAATGCGATGTCATAAATGGAATATTGCGAATTGTTGTGTTAACGGGTACCCGGATCCTCGGGGGTTCACATTTTTGGTATCAGAGCAGTGGTACCCTGATACGCACATTCGCGGTATTACAATTCCGATCGCATTAAGCTCTCGGATAGCGACAGTCTTCCGACTTGTCGAAAGTCCGAGAAGGGAAATATGACATTCGAATTCAATAACCACAGATGTCACCAATTTCATTAATTTTCATACTATATCCCAAGAAGAGAAAAAAAAGCATATATTATAAGTATCTTCGAATGGTACTCTTACAACTAATTATGGTTCTCATGCAGAACCATGTCATCCCGACCAGGAGATGACTAACTGATTAGAACACATATTGATTACTCTTATCGACCTTTCTATGTTCTATTTGATTCTGATGTGACGCATTCTTTTCTTTCTTCGAGCCTACTTGCTTCTTTGGATAGAGTTGTAGAAACTCTCTCTTCCCCATATCAGATCCGAGGGTCAGGAGGCCAGGTGTTTGTCATTTCCCTGATAGTCAGGCACTTGCCCATACTGACTGGCAGTCACGAGATGATCGCAGATTATCTACTCCTACAACTTGATGAGTTCGACTTGATTTTAGGCATGGATTGGTTATCCGCTCATCATGCGCTTGTTGATCGCTTTAGGAAGACAGTTGTCTTCAGGATTTAAGATCTACCCGAGTTCACTTTTGAGGGTACTGTACATGACTCCACCATGGAGTACATTTCAGTGTTGCAAGCCCAGCAACTTGTTGACCAGGGTTGCGATTCATATCTTGCATTTGATCGGAAGGTGTCTGACCAGGAGCCGATGATACAAGACATCCAAGTAGTATCTGAATATCCAGGTGTTTTCCTGATGAGCTACCGGGACTACCTCCTGAAAGAGAGATCGAGTTCGAGATCACATTGTTATCAGATACACGGCCGATCTTTATGGCACCATATCGCACGACACCAGGCGAGATGAGGGAGCTAAAGGTGCAGTTACAGGAGTTACTTGATTTGGGATTTGTGAGACCGAGCACTTCACCATGGGGTGCTCCGGTTCTATTTGTTAAGAAGAAGGATGGATCCATGAGGTTATGCATTGATTACAGGCAGCTGAAAAAGAGAAAAGTGAAGAATCGTTATCCTTTGCCACGCATCGATGATTTGTTCGATCAACTCTAGGGATCTTCGGTATTCTTGAAGATCTATCTTCGCTCAGGTTACCATCAGCTGAGGATTAGAGAGGTTGATATTCCGAAGACCGCTTTCAGGACTCGCTATGGACATTACGAGTTTTTGGTGATGCCGTTTGGCTCACCAATGCACCTGTGGCTTTCATGGATATGATGAACCGTATCTTCCGTCCATACTTGGACAAGTTTGTAGTGGTGTTCATCGATGATGTGCTCATCTACTCACGGAATGAATGGGATCATACAAATGATCTACGGATTGTCTTAGATACATTGCAGGAGCACAAGCTATATGTCAAGTTAAGCAAGTGTGAGTTCTGGTTATCCCAGGTCTCATTTCTCGGGCATATCTTTCTGGAGCAGGCATCACAGTTGCTCCTGCGAAGATAGATGCAGTTATGTCTTGTGAGCAGACCAAGACTGTCACGCAGATTCGGAGCTTCCTTGGGCTAGCAGGTTATTACACACGCTTCGTCAGCGGTTTTTCACGCATTGTTCGCCCTTTGACACGATTGATGCAGAAAGGAGTTCCATTCATTTGGGATGATTCATGCGAATAAGATTTCGAGCTACTGAAGGATTATGATTGCACGATCTCTTACCATCCCGGTAAGGGAAACGTAGTGGCTGATGCACTTAGCAGGAGAGCGCATGCTGATGGTACAGCGAACTGGCTATACACGTGGGATACGCTTGCAGCTTTGAGCGATTGACATCCTCAGGAGAGCGCATCCATTTCTACCACCGTGCCTCCACGATACATTAGTCTTTGGGATCGTATTGTAGAGGGCTAGAAGACCGATCCTTGGATCCGAGATAGATACATGCGCGCCATCAAGGACGAATTTGTTGATTTTGCGGTGATGGAGTCAATTTTATGAAAGGCAGAATGGGTCGTTGTTCCCAATAACGAGCAGCTTCGCAGAGACATTCTGGATAAGGCACACAGTTCACGGTTATCAATCCATCCAGGTAGCACGAATATGTACCGTGACCTACGTCGACATTTCTGGTGGGATGGGATGAAGCGCGATGTGGCGCTACATGTTAGCAGATGCATGACCTGTCAGATGGTCAAGGCTGAGCACAGGAGACCGCCAGGATTACTGCAGTCTCTCCCCATTCCCGAGTAGAAATGAGAGAGTATTTCTATGGATTTTATCACAGGTCTGCCAAAGACACCATGTGGCCATGATTCCGTTTGGGTCGTTGTTGATAGGACCAAGTCAGCCCATTTCATACCTGTCAACACGACTTACACTCCATCCAGATTGACCAAACTATATGTGCAGAACATTATCAGACTGCATGGTATACCACGAGAGGTGGTGTCTGATAGGGATTCGATATTTACATCTCATTATTGGCATCAGTTCATGTCAGCACTACATACAGAGCTGAAGATAAGTTCTGCATATCATCCGCAGACAGACGGGCAAAATGAGCGCACCATTCAGACGCTCAAGGATTTGCATGCACTTTGGAGTGGAAAGGGTCCTGGAAGGACCATTTCCCCTTGGTGGAATTCACGTACAACAATAGCTATCACTCCAGTATTGGCATGGCACCATTCGAAGCCCTATACGGGCGGAGATGCCTCACACCTCTCAGTTGGCGTGAGGTAGGTGATCATGCTTTATACTCCGTAGATCTCTTGGAGGAGACCGCGAGAGCTGTTGATCTTGTGAGACGGAGGCTTCTGACGGTACAGAGCCGCCAGAAGAGTTATACAGACCGTCGGAGGAGAGACTTAGAGTTTCAGGTAATCTAATTATTTCCTCTTCATCCACTCAATTATGATATATATATGTTCAACTTAATCTCATACTAATTATATTCCTATAAACTATAGGTTGGAGATTGGGTATTTCTCCGTGTATCTCCTATGAAGGGAGTGCAGAGATTCGGTGTTCGTGGCAAGTTGGCGCCATGATATGTTGGAACGTTCGAGATTCTTGCTCGTGTGGGAAAGTTGCATATCGAGTAGCACTTCATCCACATCTTTCTATTATTCACGACGTTTTCCACATATCCAACCTGAGGAAATATGTGCACGACCCTCGGCACATCATCAGTTATGAGAATCTAGATGTGGAGCCAGATCTGACTTATGAGGAGAAGCCAATCCAGATACTTGATCGTGCTGTGAAGAAGCTTCGCAGCAAAGAGATTCCATTGGTCAAGGTTTTGTGGCACCGTCACGGCGTCGAAAAAGCGACGTGGGAGACTGAAGCCGACATGCGGGCACGATACCCGCAACTTTTCTAAGGTAAAAATCAAAACAAGCTTTTAGATATATGTTAAAATATTAGCTTGTTTTCTCTTTGAGGTTTTTTATGGGTTCAAAACCCATTGAGGTTTTTATGGCCGTATAAAATTCAAGACAACTAATGACCTTGACTTAAGTCTCGAGGACGAGACTCCCTTTGAGGTTTTATATTTGTAACATCCGGAATCTACATAAACCCGGACCCGATCCGATTTGGATCTGATTAACCCAATAAAGTTATCGAACAGTATCAACTAACCTAAAACGACCAATTGATCATGAACCAAAAGTCGTTCGGGCGAGAACGACCAAAAATCGACTGCATCGTAATGCGTGCCGTGAAAAATCCGTTACGCAAATTCAGAAACCGCAAAACGAGCCGAGACCGTCATTAGATCCGATTCGACGACAAGAGACCAACGGAATCGACCGTTCGTCAATCGGAGGTCGTTTGATATTTTCAAATCACAAAATTTAATCTTAAACAAAAACCGTATCTCGAAAATTTTCGGGGTCTCAAAATCAATCAAAAGTACCTCAATATTATACTCATATTGATCGTTGTTTAGAAACGATCGAAACAAGCTATTTCGCATAGAAATCCGACATACGAGGAGTGAATACGAGCATTTTTAAAATATCACAAATAAATGAAAAAAAAATATTTCTAAAGCAGAACCGTAGCAGCAGACTACTGTTGTAAAAAAAATAAATTTTCTATCTGCTGTAAACAGCATACGGCAACCACTGGACTTTTGTCCCATTTATTTTAAAAAAAAAAATCTTACACTTGGCCTTATGTCCCTCCAACTTCCCCTATTTTCTTTTCCACTTGGCAAACAACAACATTCCCTTGTTGGCTATATAAGCACCAAATCCCCTCTTTTTTCTCTTCTAAAATTCCAACGAGAGAGCCTCCAACTTGTTTCTCTTCTTCCACATTCTTTTTCTCCCAATTTCCAAAGAAGGTCTCCTCTTCCATAACCTTTTCTCCTGGATTTGGGGGGGATATTTGTTGCTGTTCTCTATTGCTGGAACCCTAAAACCAAAGTACTGAAAGAGGATTTTCTGCTCCAAATTGAAGCCAACCTGGAAACAATTGCTACAGCCAAGGGATTGTTGTTCTCTACTCCAAATTTCCAGAAATTGCATGCAATTAGATCTTCACTGTTGGAGATCTAATAAGGTACATTCCTTATCCATTCTCTTGCTGCCATGCATGCCCATTGAGCTGAGCATATGTACAATTCCCTTCCCCTTATTGTTGTTCTGCATGTGACTTACACAATAATCTCTGGATTTGCCATTGTTCATAATTAAAATTTGAAATTTAGAAATCTTGAATCTGAAATTACTGATAAATGGTGATGTCTTAGATGTATATAATTGATTTGAATTTGTTTAATTAAATGTGATTTTCTGAAAATAGTTAGAATGAAATTTTATGGAGTTTGTGTAAGGTACATATATCACATTCCAGGCCTCTAAGACATGCAAATAAGGCATTAATTAAAATGCACATTTATGTTTAACATAGTAATTGGCTAAGGGATTGTCACTCTTGTAATAAAATTGATTACAATGCCCACCTCTGTACTATTTGTTGTTCTTAGTAAATTAAAATCTCAATGTTTAAATTATATATATATTATATTAGAAATGCCTCTGGATGCATATCTCTACAACTGTTTTTGTATAATGAAAAGAAAAGTATATCTTAAATGTCCCATGTCTGTGCCACTGAACTTGCAATTCAAACTATTTTGCCTTTAAATTTTATTTATCTTGAAATTCGGTTCAGATGGGCCCACACTTGTAAAAGTATCAGAATTCTGAAACTAATAATCTCCAATATCGTAAGGTTCAAATTGTGTCTCATTTATCATCATAGAAAATAAGAAATATCGCATATCCAACCACCAGCTATGTAATCTGCTCCAACAAACCGCTAATAGTTCTGACGTCGTAACAGACTTACCACACAAAAGACATCGACTCCACACAAAAAGCCAATAACATGTGAGTTATCTTTTATACATTTGAAAGTTTCAGCCATCATATCTCTCAAACCTGTAATGACAAGCTTTGTAGCCTGATTTTTTTTATTACATTATCTTTCACTATGAAGTCTGAAACATGTAGGTGACACCTTAACAGAAACTTTAATGAAACATGTAATAATTATTACATGGCCAATAAAATCGATGAAGTGGCACTTGTTGACTTACTTCTGGTGTTGCATGATCGTTGACTGTAGTAGATATTGTTTGGAGGTGGAAAAGTGACAGAGCTTGTAGACTCTATTTTTATGAGATCTTATATATAAATTATTAAAGATGCAGTCTAGGCAACTCCAAGATCAAAGTGAGCAAGTACTCCACGAAAAGAGATAATTATTCTGAAGATGTGATTTAACATGCTCATATACTAACAATATAAATGGTTAGAATTAAGCTTTTTATTAAGTTTAAATTATTGTATTTTACGTCATGATTTGGCGAGAACACCACGTTATATACTCATGGATTGAAAGCTCTTCACATCGTTACCCACATAAATGTATCCATCTATACCTTGCAATTGATTTTATCACTTTGGATTATGGAAATACTTATTGGGGTTTGATAAGACAAGAGCATGAGTAGTTCGTATAAGCAGTCCATAATAGGGAGACCATATGATTATAGAAATTCATATTAACCAGTACTTGAGGACTATCCTGGCTTGAGTTCTGACAAGTCTTCTCATCTCTACAAATCTAGTCACGATATGCCTTACATCAAGTAATCCGAGGACTAATCTTCATAGGATAATCTTTTATATGTGATCTACTAACATTAGATCACTACAAATGGAATTATTGACAAGATAACCAGATCTAGTAAATTGATCATATATGAAATTGAGGAAGGATTGTAGAATCAAGCAAATGTGATGGTGGATTAGGAAGTTAATTAATTGGGCCGGTCATAGTGATCTTTACACATGACCGTGCGAGGGCGCGGTGACCTTCAACTGGGCGGAAGATAGGAAGCCCAGTTAGGGCAGCGGCCGCCAAGTACGCGGGTCTAGGATCCCAGTCCCTTTTCGGTTTTTACGCGAGCTCGCAGTGTTTTTACGCCTTGTTGGGATCTCGACTTTAGACCAGTTTCGTTGAACCTCTGTTTTAGGATACCCAGGCGGGGGATCCTTGGTTTTCAGTTTTACGTACGAGCTCGGTTGCCCGTTACCGGTCGGGCTGTTTTTCTACAGTGACTTTTCCGGGAAGTCCCTCTCACCCGTCTCAGTGGCGTAGTTGGGGAGTAGACCTATCCCTCTATTGGACCGTCCTTCCAACTAGAGGGCGAGACGGAAGAGCCATTTGTAGACTTATTCACCGCTTGAGTTTTCTTTCGCCAACAGACTGGGCGATTCTACATCCAGATCATCTTTATCTACATGTAAATCATCAAGAGTTGCATCTGAGAGAGTTAGAGTGAAGGTTTGGAGGAAATTACAATTAAAATTGAGTTGATTGGAGGTGACTATAATCTGATTCAAAATCCCTATAAGTTAGTGGACGTGTTGGGAACTTAGTTAGGATGCATTATACAACACAGCATGCCTACGGAGGCCCCCCAACCCTAAGGTACTTTTAATACCTTAGAGTCATAGTGTGAGGTTACACCCAGACCAAGACTACAGACTATCCACTAACTTAAAGGAGTGTGTAGAATTAAGGATCAAATCCATCATCATCATATCAGTCCATTATCGAAAACCATGACATGATCTCAATGACAAGAGAGTAGCCATCAAGTTCCGCAACATGATCTCCAAGACCTAAACATGATCTTAAAATACAGGAAATCATTATTTGTTAGGGTTTGTCGTCTAAACTTTATGTAATTATATATATATGGGATGAATGGGAAAAGGGGGAGAACAAATGAACTTATTACCAAACAATTGAAAACCCTTTTACTTATGCAAATAGATATAAATTATACTTGTTCCACCTTTCTACTTGCTCTCTTTTGCACATAATAAATTACTTGTCATTTATTTTTTTGTAAAACTACGGATTTGTATTCACAATTGTGACTCCTTTTCTTCCTTGCACGCATGGCAGGAAAGGAGACTGTTGTTAAGTAACTATACAGGGTTCCAGGAGACAAGGTCTATACCAGACGGTATGTAGTTTTTGTTACAATTTTTAGTTCAATTAATATTGTAAATGCTTCTTCTCTTCAGTCAAATTTTTGGGATGTTGTATATACTGACAGGCATTGTAAATGTTGTAAAATCATATAGAAAATTAATGAAATATGATTTTGGTGCCAATTTTCTCTATTAGCTTGTGGATGTGAATGTCATAAATTAGCCGCGCGAAAAATTTCCCCAAAAAATTATGTTTTTAATGCGATGTCATAAATGGAATATTGCGCATTGTTGTGTTAACGGGTACCCGGATCCTCGAGGGTTCACAGGAAGGGTGGAGAGACAGATGGTCTTGTGTATGGATACCATAGATGCTACAAATAAGTTTTGACATAAATCTTCACCTTTGTCCCATATTCTAGTTATATATTTTAACAGCGACGCTTTGTTCATTGTCTCGACGCGAGGGACTCCAAGCCCGCCTCGAAATCAACATGGTGTATACATGTGGCAATACTAGTCATTTTACCCAAAAGAAGTTTCACATGATCATCTTCAGTCGACGCCTGATACCAACAGGTAGAAGTCGTGAAAACATGAAGAAACATGAATACCTACTAGAACAAACTCACAAGAATGAGACGACCACCTCTAAATAGCAGTGACACCTACTGGTCAAGATATATATATAGTGCAAAAGATATGGATGTTCTAGTTGCTATTTCAAAGATGCCATGTAGTTACATCATGCATCTAATCTCCAAGTAGTGTCCATGGCTCATTGTTGAGTAGCATACTCATCAACATCATTTATTTTAATTGAGCTAAAATCCATATAAAAGACAATCAATAATGACATAACCTCTCTGTATCAAGAAAAATAATAAAAATATAATAAAGTTAAATTAAAGTTAAAATAATATAAGAAGAATAAGATAATAAAAAACTCAAAAGATCAAAATCATTCTAAATATGCAATATATGAGCAATCAAGATAAGACAAGAATAAATAATATTTTATAAGAATGCAATTTATGACCCTAAACCCCGTGAATAAGTTAAAGTAATTAATTTAAAAAAAATAAGGAAATTAAAAGTAAAATAATTTAATCGATTTTTTTCAAAACCCAATTTATAGAGTTATAAACATTAGTGGATATTTTTATCTTTTTGTTTCAAACTCAAACTGACCTAACTCTTCTTCTTCGTTTAAAAAATTAATGCAATGGAAAAATATAAGAAAAATCCTATTAAAGATAATTTGACTCATAAAAAATCCTATTTTGTAATTGCACCAACTTCATAGATCTATAACTATCTATTTATAACTCTGACTAACCTCTCCTCACTTCGAAAACTCTTACCAAATAAAGAACGTTAAAGGAAAACATAATACTTCCTCAACTATTTCTATTATTTGATAGATTTAACATATTTTTTGACCACCATGTAAACTTCATAAATCTAATGTAGCTATTGTATGTGACTTGAAACTATTGCATATAACATAACTCTAGTAATGGAAGAAAACGTTAAAGAATATTATATGAAATGTATGCGTAATATAACTTTAAGTAATTATTTATTTATATTTTTTGTAGGCTCATTATTTATTTATATTTTATAAGTCAAATCATGTCTGATCGGGTTATGTGGCACATATCCATGAAGGGGTAGCAAGCGGATCAAGCCATATATCAGATTTTTGGCCAAGTCCAACCCATGAGCGAACTGTGCAAGAGGGTCTCCAACCGAATTCTAAGTTGCATTGCCAATGAGTTTGATCGATATATATGTAAAGCACGAGCACCTTATTCCACCTAGTTTTATGACGGATCATCATTTAAGACTCCAGTTCTCCAATTCCTTCCTCTCACCATCATGACCGAGATGCATCATCGTTGCCATTAGGCTATTAGCAACCACAAGAGCATGCATTTGGCCGAGGTAGTATGTGTAGTGTATTTAGTGGGTGAGTGAGTTTTTAGGTTGTCCACGCTAAACATTGCATGATTTAGCTTGGTGGGGGAATGTTGAGAACGGTGGAAGGCTGAGTTAATTGGTCAATTGAAACTTGTATAAGGATCCGCCTATGGTAGTATAGGGTCACATGCTTAGTCCTACATCACATATTGTTAAAGACTTGGATGTCATTGAGGTCTATACATCTAGAGGCCTTTGCCATATGTTTCCGTATTTAAATAAATGAAACAACATGGTGGTTAGGTTTCTTCTCTCTTATAAGTAGGGTGGTCATCCTAGTTGTTTCAAAACACGTAAAATTCAAAATTTCGATATCATATTTGTCGTGTTTTATGTCTTGTGGTGGTCCCTCTTGCTGTGGTGTAGAGGCAATGCCTCCACCCCCCTCTTTATATAGCCCATATACAACCCCATAGTCATATTCCCTATAAGACTATAAATAGAATATAACTCAATAACTATTAGGATTAGGGGTCCATTCCATTAGGATTCATAATCCTAATTTGACTCCAATCCTAACAATCTCCCCCTTGAGTTGAAATCCATCACGATCTCTTCTTCGTCTTGAGTCTGCACGGGTCATCCTCGCCATCTACAGGTCTTGTTAGCAGGATCTCACCAACTCTAGGTGACGCACCCATCAATGGGCGCCCTCGGCATGCCCCCTCTCGAGCACTCGCACAACTCAGCATTGTGCCTCATGACGTGGCACCAAAAATCTCTCATGACTAGAGATTGTACTGACATCCTCTGGTAAAGCGAATCGCACTCGCTTTTCCTTGTTGCGCATTTCTACAGCAGAGATGCTGATAACCTACCATTCTCTCATTGCACTGCTTGTCTTGGGAATAAGTGGAGCTCCATCACATGTCATGACCCTTCCCTCAAGCTTATACACATGTTTGACATCCTCGTCCCACGCATCACCATGTGTGCTCCTTTGTTCGCTCTGAGAACTCCCCCTTCAATGCTGACTCGATGTCCTCGTGACTCGATCGTTCCCAGTGAAATCAGATTTTTCTTGACTGTAGGAATGTGTCTGACACCTGTCAGAGTTCGTACTGCTTCATCAAACATGCGGAACTACACTGATCCAATCCCCTTGACGTGGTGAACCTCTCCACCTCCCATCTTGACCATGTCATCATTGCGTGCCTAATATGTATTGAACTGCTCTCTAGATGAGCACACGTGATCTGAACATGCCGAGTCCAGAAGCGGTCTTGAATTTGTCTTCATCTCCCTAGAGCACGCTAGCAAGTCTCCCTTGCAGACTGCGGTGGAATCCTCTTGGTCGGATGTAGAATCACCAACCTTCTTCTTTCCTTTTTCTTCTCACGTCTTGTACGATCAGTTATCTTAAGACCCTTCTTTTCACAATGGAAGCATCTGATCGGACCTCGTGACTTGGATTGACCTCTGAATTATGTCTCCCTTGATCTTGAGTGTCTACCCTCGGTTGCCAGCACATGACCTTCATCACTCATTGCCTCATCCATCTACCTCCGTCGAGACTCATTCATAAGCAGCAAAGCAACTGTCTCGTTCAATGTGATGGTCTCCTTGTCATAGAGTAACGTTGTCACAATATGATCGTAGGAAGATGGAAGGGAATTCAACAAAATCAGTGCATTATCCTCCTCCTTGAAGAGAGATTCTCCTTTTGCATTCTTCTTCTCAAGTGTGAGCACGTCTGTCAAAATCTTGTTGAATTCATCCACGTGCACTTCAAGCTTTGTCCCGTCGGTCATCTTTAGACCATAGAGCTTCTTCTCCATCAATAGCTGATTCGTTAAAGATTTGGACGTGTATCATCTCTCGAGCTTTATCCAAACCTCCGTTGAATCCTCTAGGCCGATGACTTCGCGAAGAGTGTTATTTGCCAAGAACAGTTGTATTGTACTATTCGCGAGATCCCTCATCTCCTTCCACTCTTCCTCTTTCATTTTCTCCGGTTTCTTTTCTTTATCTCGGAGAGCTTTCACAAGTCCTTCTCACGTGAGTATGTTCTTTATCCATTGTTGCCATAAGGTGAAGTCATTCCTCCTGCTGAAGGGTTCCACAGAGAATGATGCACCCCTCGATGTAAATTTCGCCATCACTTTCTTATCGTACATACTTGTGCGATCTGAAAAATCAGAGCAGAATCCTCCCGATACAAACCGTCTAACTCGTCCAAAGTGCACAAAAACCCCTATCTGGACTCTTGGATCATTTCAATCGGACTTTGAATGCTCCCAATCTCAACGGTTCACTGTAACCGTTGGATCTTAACTACCTATGAAGAAAGCGCACATGTTGCGTCGTCTCATCGATGTCGAATCTCGCTATGAACCGTCTTGTTGTATCTCTCGTTGTCATCGAAGCAGGCTCTGATACCACTTGTTAGGAACGGAAGCGATTCCAATGGTATCGTCTCCTCTCGGATACCGGACCCCTGGATACGGAAGCGGATGTAGATACGGATGCGGATGCGCAATCGACCACCATCATAGAAGCACATGAATAAAAGAACAACTAGGTATAACGGTGGTCGTCACCTCTTGTGATCACCGGAAAAGAAAGATCACTAAAAGAAAAACGAGTACAACTCTCTCCATTCCCTCGCTCTCTTCATCTCTACTCTCCCTCTCCCCCTTTCTCTCTAGAGGTTACATTGTTCTTGTGGTGGTCCCTCTTGCTGTGGTGTAGAGGCAATGCCTCCACCCCCGCTTTATATAGCTCAAATACAACCCATAGTCCTATTCCCAATAGGACTATAAATAGAATATAACTCAATAACTATTAGGATTAGAGGTCCAATCCCATTAGGATTCCTAATCCTAATTTGACTATAATTCTAACATTATGTCCATGTTCAAAGAAAGCTATCATATGTTTTAGTGAGGATAATAGAATATTACACCCACATTGGCCAAAAACAATTACTATCAATGAGTCAGACATCATACCTAGCAAAAAAGTGTCGGTCTGTCTGTCATAACTAAGATCAGCATCATAACAAGATAACATAAATCCCACATGCCCATTCTGCAACAAAAGAAACCATTGGACTCTAAGCAACTTTCATGCAGAAATGAAATGTCACAAGAAAGAAACATAGGAAGCCATGAAGCATTCAAAGTTTGCACGGATAAGACACAAAAAGCATGCCACAACATATACATGATTCTTCTGCCTGAAACACAATACTAACTTCTAGAAGTTTAGGTTAAAGACAATCAAAACCTGGAAATGAATTGCTTCAGAACTGAAACTAAATCATCCAAGTAACCAAGTATATCCAACTCAAGGAAAGCAAGAAGATATTTTGACAAAATGGTGAGAGACGAACTTAGAAATATGATATACCTCACGGTTAAAGACTTGAGCAGGAAACCAGAATCTGCCATTCTCCAGGGCTGAATACCAAGACATGGTTGAATCAAGAGGCAAAGCTTTCCTCTTCCCCCTGTAGCTATCGACATTGGATCTCAACCAAGAAGGAGGCCAGAGACGAGCAAGAGATCCAAAATACCATTCTTTCGTAGACGCTTCACTACCAATTAAGTCTTCAAGAGATTCCTTCCTGAGGGCTACCTCCCGCTGCCACTCCCGGCAAGCCGCCTCGCCGGTAACCCGGCCCCATTTCTCCCGCACGTGCCCCTCCCACAGGTGATCCCTCCTGCACCAATATCCCATGGATCTGCACGCAAGCGCCATATTGCACAACCCGGCCGGGGAGAGCCTTGCCAGTATGTCCTCCAAGGCCAGATCAGGCAAGTCCAGCACTGACATCCCCTCCACGTTTCCTTCCACCACCTTTTCCTCCTCCACACGCGCCTCGGCAGAGGAACCCATCTTAAAGGTGGCAGCTAAGGATAGAATGCTGCTCATCAACCATTGACTAGAACAGCACACCAACTCCTTGCAGAGCAGCACAAGGACCAATGTCACCTCACTTGCCAATGTGAGCATGGGAAGAATCCTTGTGAGCATAGGAAGAAAAGGGAAGATGTGATAAACATGGGGGGAAAGCATCAGAAGAGGATACTCCGGAGCAGTTGATCAACTTGAAAGATTTCAAGCAAATTTCAGTACGTTAAAAACAACCAAGAAAGGCGGAATGGGCGCAATCTTAAGCAAACAGAAGCAAATCTTTAGGATGATCCCCGAGGTTATGCCCTCCTCCCATGGAGATGGTTGTGTTTCACCTGAACAGTTCCACCTCACGCACAGGTCCGTCAGTGGTGTCAGAGGCACAGACACCACCCCAAGGCTTCCACTTTGGGTTTGTGCAACAAGATTGAACAAAGAAAAAGACACTCCCGACGGCAGGGGAAATGGGATGAGAGAAATAAAGAAAGATAGATAGAGGGGGAGAGAGGGAGAGAGAGAGATTTGGCTTCACTTCCCAAGATATTTGCTTCTGCGTAAGATTTATGTGAAGATGGGAGTGGAGTGCTGCAGGTGTGGGTTGCTGGTCTGGGTAGGTGCAACCATCAACCAAATTTGTAACGCCTTCAAAGAAAAAGAAACAAAATCAAAACTCAGGCATCCCACTTGAATAATTGAATTAAAAAGTGTAATTTTGCATCCCACACTCTCAAATTTTCTAAATTTTTTTTGCAGAAAAAAAGGCAATATAATTATAATCTTAAAGCTACGATAAAAAGGTTTACATCGAAATAGACGGCAAGCGGGCAACAAGCTGCACCGCTAGGCCTTTTTGTATTGCAAAGTCAATCCTTCTAAACACTACATCCATAGATTTGGGATCCATTACATTATTGTTCATCACTTTTTGGGTCTTCTTTAAAAGCTCAATAGCTTCCGATGCTAGGAAGCCAAAGGTGTCAAAACCAAAGGGGATGAAGGCATGTTGATTCTCCGTGCATGCTTTCTCATGTTTAGCCACTTTTGCTAAGGAAGCTTTATAACCAGCATGCCCTGTTGTGAAGGTCCCGCTCTTCAGCCCCACCATCGAGGAAACTCCTGTCAAATCTACACAAGCATGTTTTCCGCCTACCCACCCAAAAATCAAAATATCAGCAGGTCTAAATTAAAATCAACGTCAATACATGTCGTTTTAGTTGTGGGATTTTTACATGTGTGAACTTTCGAACTTTTCCAATAACACTCGTGCTCATCTTTATTTCAGAATTACATGATGATCCTATCTGTATTGACGCTCATGCTCATGCCTTCGAGACTAATAAGCCAAACCACTAGAAATATTGGTCAATGGATTGAAATGTAATAAAAATTAATAAATTGTTTCTAAAATGACGATATATTTCTTTTTGGTCCTTCTACTCTCTCTATCCCCCTTCCTTTGCAGATCCACTAAGGGCCTCTTGTAAGTTCATCTGTATCGTAAACAAAATCTTGTGGTCAATAAATAATTATTGTAGATAATAATCACCACAGATATAACATGTGAACCACAGAAGAAGAACTATAAGAGAGAAGTATTTTAGTATGGAAACACTGTTGTGTAAAAGGGAGCGGATCGTCTGTCATAAGTTACTTGCAGCAGATTCTGCTGCAATGCAGGGATGGGCGACACGTGCGGTGTAAAATCCAATGGCGAGTAACATTTGGGAAAGGTTCTGAAACCCTCTCGAACTCCCTCCCTTCGCTAGCATTCCCCTCCTCTTCCATCGATCGTGGTTCTCCACATCTTGAGCATTGCGACGAGCGGCTCAGCATCAGCGACGTCTAGGCCCTGTCCTGGGCCGTCGCCGAGTCGAAGATCTGCCGCTGGATCCACGCTGCCTCTGCCTCGTTCCGCATCCTCTTCGCCACCAAGCGCCGCCTCTTCGAGCTTGTGTTCGACTACATCATCGGCGTCTGCAATGTCGCCACCGAGAGCAACGCCATCGCGGAAATCGTGAAGGGCGTCACCCTGCAGCTCCTCGGCTTCCCCGACGCCATCAGTGTCGGTCACCGCAGTGTCAAGAAGCTCTTCAAGGTCATCGACCTCCACGACGTGCTCCTCGACCTCCTCCCAGACATCGAGCTCGTCTTCGGCGGCCCTAATTCCCCCTCGGACTCAGCTATCCGCAAGTACGCCACCGATATCGTAGAACGCCTGGCGGATTCGATACGAGGGATCCTGATCGACTTCGAGATCGCCGTCTACAAGGAGTGGTCCACCGTGCTGGTGCCCAATGGGAACCTTCACCCGATGATACGATACATGATGAATTACATCAATTTGATCACCGACTACAAGCAGTCGCTCTCCAGCATCGTCGTCTCAAGACCGTCTGCCTCTACGCTGCCCGTGACGGAGGGCAATCCCCCCTGGAGATCAACTTCCATGACCTCGATGTGCAGTCTCCGCTTGCTATGCATCTCATCTGGATCGTCGCAATTCTGTGCTCCAATCTGGAGAGAGGGGCCTCACTGTACAGGGAGATTGGCCTGAGCCATGTGTTCTTGTTGAACAACATCCACTACATTGTCCACAAGGTGAAGGACTCACCAGAGCTCCGCGAATTGATCAACAACGACTACTTGAGGGTGTTGATCTCCACTACATTGTACGAGGGTCCTATCTTCCAACTCCTTCCTCCCCACAAACGAGAACGTGTGTATGTGAAGATGGAGGTGGCGATCTCAGACCCGAAGCCCCTCGCGCAGATCTTGCTCCTTGCCCTCGCCATTGCCTATGTCGACGCCTCCACCAACGACCTCCTACGCTCCTCCATCTCTGTCATCTTCGACACACCCGCCGCAAGCTCTTCGACTACCATACCTTTCTCTCTGAGACTTTCGATTCCAATGCCCTCCTCTGCGACCGATCTACATTGTGGTAGTTTTGAGGATATTCCACGATACTGAGAATTTTATATAATTGCAAAAAAAGTTTGTATATTGAACTAAAATCTAGTAGGAAGTCATCTTTTGTATATCTGAAAGAAATTATGTATGGAGTTTCCTTCTTTTTTATGCAATGTGGAGAAGGAGATTTTTGTATGAAAAAGAAGATTTTTGTATATTGAACTGAGTTCTAGTATGTATTCCTTCTCTGTTCTATAATAGAGTTGAATTGTGTATGGAGCTTTCTTCTTCCGTCCGCAGTGTGGAAAAGAGATTCTTTGTATGAAAATGAAAGTTTTTGTATATCGGACTGAGTTCTTGTAGGCATTCCATCACGGTTGTATATTAAACTGAAATTTTGCATGAACCTCTCTTATTTGGTTTGCAATCGTATCATAAAGTTGAATTTTGTATATGTGTGCCTTCTTCTTCATATCTAAGTACAAATAGGTATGGATCTTTTCTCTTATGTATACGTGGTGGAGAAGGGGATTTTTGTAAAGAAATGAACATTTTTTATATTGGAGTAAGTTCTTGTATGGATTCATCCTTAGTTGGATATTGAAGTACATTTTGTATCAAACGACCCTCCTTTATTTTGGATGTATTATTGTCTGCAAGTGAACAATTTTGTATTATAAGATCGAATTTTGTATGGTCTCCTTTTCTGGTTCGCAAAATATAGCAGATTCGTCGTTACTCTATTTTTAATATGCAATTACTTGTTGATGATTACTACTGTTCTTGAGTATACAAAAATATTTGTTTCCCTACAAAAGGATCATTTAGAATAAAAATTCAAGAATTATCTCTATTACACAGTAGAGTGAACGACCATACAAAAAAGATTACCCATTACGCAGCAGAGCGAAAGACCATACCAAATTCACCTTTAATATACAAAAATCCCCCAGTTTCCTACAAAAGGGTTGTTAAGAAAAAAAGTTACAAGAATTATTCCCATTATACAACAGAGTAAAGTATCATACAAAAAGCTTCTTGACTATACAAAAGTCATTGTTATCCTACAAAAGGATTGTTAGATATTGAACATACAAAACGTGTCTCCATTATGCAACAGAGTGAACAATCATACCAAAAGGTCCTTTAATATACAAAAATCTCTCTTTTTCCTACAAAGATGTCCTTTAGAATAATTATACAAGGTATATCTCCATTATGCAATAGAGGGAACGACCATACCAAAAGTTCCTTTAATATACAAAACTCACATGTTTTCCTACAAAGGGGTCCATTGGAATAATCATACAAGGTGTATCTCCATTGTGCAACAGAGCTGAATTCCATACCAAAACCTATGTTATTACACAAAACCTCTATTTTCCTACACAAAACCCATTTGGAATAATCATACAAGGTGTGTCTCCATTATACAACAGAGCAGACTTCCATACAAAAACTTGCGTTATTATACGAAACACTCCATTGTCCTACAAAAGGGCCCTTTGGAATAAACATACAAGATGTATCTCTCAGACACCTCATGGATGCGTGGAGCAAGGTCGTACGCAGGCTTGACTTGAGCCTACCTCCCTACCACGACCGGTCGGCTCTGGTGACGCCGAAGGATATTTCATCACATGATCTCGTCGAGTTCGAGAAGAAAGCTATGGAGCTCCTGATCCATCATGACCAATCAAGATGATTTTTGTATAATAAAGAGAGTTTTTGTATAATAAAGAGATTATGGTATTAATAGAGAAAATATTGATACCATATTTCACTCCATTAAACAAAAATCTTCGTTTTCCTATAAAAGTATGTTTGTGTACATTTCATGAGAATGAATATAAAAAAACTCTCTCAAAAATGCAACAGAGAATATATTCATACAAAAACTCACTTTATTATACAAAACTTTTCTTTTTCCTACAAAAAGATACATGTGCACATTCATGAAAAGGAACATACAAAGAGCTTGCTCCATTATACAAAACTTTTCTTTTTCCTACAAAGAGCATACATGTGCGCATCCACCGTTGATAAATGAGTTCTGTATAATTTTGTTCTATACTGTATATCTAAGAGAAGTTTTTTATTGCCTTCATATGTATGCTTCATATGTAGTGTGTTCCGCTTCAATTGAAGAAGAGGAAAGAGCTTGTTCAACCAAACGAGGCTAATTTTCCCACATTGAAATATGCATCGATTTTCACTCGACAACTCTTGAGCGCATTCACGAGAGGGAACATACATATACTCTCTCAAATATGCAGCAGAGAAGACATGCATACCAGAATTCACTTCATTATAAAAAAATCTTCATTTACCTATAAAAATATTCATTTCCTTACAAACATTCCCTTCTCCACGGCATATACAAAAGAGGAAAGATTCATATCAATTTCCACTCAGATATGTAGAAGAAGACACATCTATACAAAACTCAACCTTATAATACAAATCATTCACTTGCAGACAATAATACATCCAATACAAAGGAATGATGCTTGATACAACGCTTATCTCAAGTATGCAACACAAGAGGAATCCATATAATGACTTACTTACTCTGATATACGAAAATATTCAATCTCTATACAAACATCCCCTTCTCTAACATGCATATTCAAGAAGAAAGATTTGTACCAACTTACACTCTGACATTGCAAAAGAAGATACATTTATACAAAATTTGACCTTATAATACAAAATCGTTCACTTGTAGACAATAATACTTCCAATACAAAGTATGTCACATAATACAAACTTATCTAAAATATGTACAAGAATTTACTGCAATATACAAAAATATTCATATGCATACAAACATCCCCTTTTCTACTATGTATTGGGGAAGAACCACTTTTGAAGAAATCACCCAGCAACTCCTCCAGTTTCTCTGCACTACTGTACCTGATGTACTACTCGGGATGCCGCCCATTCTCGATGTACTGCCGGTACCGACTGAGGAATCCCCTGTATGCGGGGAGCAGGCGCATGGAGATCACAATCCTGAGCTCCTCCTTCAGCTGTACGTCCGACACGATCCATGCATGATGCGTCCTGTGCGTCCCGTTGAAGGCGGTATTGAACGACCTGAACCTCTCCTTCACTACGTGCCTGGAGATGTCATAGGACAAGAAGGATCCCCTGGTTTGGATCCCCTCGTCGCGCAGGCAATTCAGTATGTTTACCCACACTGATCTCTGGTAACTCGACGCCTCCTACAAGTACTTCCCCATCAACACCCTCAGGTAGTCGTTGCCGATCAATTCGCGGAGCTCCGACGAGTCCTTCTCCTTGTGGACAATGTAGTGGATGTTGTTCAGCAAGAACACATGGCTCAGACCGATCTCCCTGTACAGTGAGGCCCCTCTCTCCAGATTAGAGCACAGAATTGCGATGATCCAGATGAGATGCATAGCAAGCGGAGACTGCATGTCGAGGTCATGGAAGTTGATCTCCGGGGAGGGATTGCCCTCTGTCATGGGTAGCGTAGAGGAAGACTGTCCCGAGATGACGATGATGGAGAGCGACTGCTTGTAGCCGGTGATCAAATTGATGTAATGCATCACGTAACGTGTCATTGGGTGAAGGTTCCCTTTGGGCACCGGTGCGGTGGACCGCTCCTTGTAGACAACAATCTCGAAGTCGATCAGGATCCCTCGTATCGAATCCACCATGCATTCTACGATATCGGCGACGTACTTGCGGATAGCCGAGTCCGAGGGGGAATTAGGACCGCCGAAGACGAGCTCGATGTCCGGGAGGAGGTCGAGGAGCACGTCGTGGAGGTCGATGACCTTGAAGAGCTTCTCAACACCGCAGTGGCCAACGTTGATGGCGTCAGGGAAGCCAGGAGCTGCAGGGCAGTGCCCTTCACGATTTCCGCGAAGGCATTGCTCTCGACGGTGACATCGCGGTCGCCGATGATGCAGTCGAACATGAGCTTGAGGAGGCGGCGCTCGCTGGCGAAGAGGATGCAGAATGAGGCAGAGGCAGCGCGGATCCAGCGACGGATCTTTGACTTGGCGGCATCCCAGGATAGGGCATGGAAGTCACCGATGCCGAGTCGCTTGTTGTAATGCTCCGGATGTCGAGAACCACGATCGATGGAAGAGGAGAGGGAGGGAGTTTGAGAAGGTTTCACAACCTTTCCCTAATGTTGTTGGCCGTTGGATTTTACACCGCTACGTGTCGCCCATCCCTGCATTGCAGCAGAATCTGCTGCAAATAACTTACTGCAGACGATCCGCTCCCTGTGTAAAAACAACGACCCAAGCCCTCTAACTTAAGATTTTCGAGTGACTGCTTCAATCACATATTCCACCATCTCGTGTTATTTCCTCATAGATAACTTAGTCACTTACATGTGCTTTTGATCATAAACCAAAGTCTTTCCCACAACTTGATCACACGCCAAGTTTTTTTTTACACCTTGAACCAAACATCTAGTGTTACAGTACAACAATAAAATAAAGGTTACAACAAACTATAAAACCTCAAATTTCATTATACTATAAGAATAAATAGGCAAATTAATGCATATATGATTGAATAAAGAGATGCAAAATTGAGCATGTAGATAGTTAACTCTCAAGACATGATCTTGAAGTAGAAAACGGGAGAGACCGCCTCGAATAAAGCTTTGAGAGAGAGAGAGAGACTTGCATAATGATTTTCCTTGAAATGTTTGTTCTCAACAAAGAGTGTAAGATCCCATTTATACTATTGGAGGTCATTCATTTAAAAAAATAGTTATTATAAACAAATAACAAAAGAAATCAACGAGATTTGATAAATAAGATCGATAATATAAAGAAGGTGATCGATCATCTCAAGTTGATCTACCAGGTAGATCAAGGTGATCCATCATGTTTCTGCATGTTTGTATTGACTTATCTAAAGATACAATTTCTTGTCTCCTTAAAAGGTAGTGTTTCTTAAGAATACTTCAACAAAATTTCCCCTTTTAAAATTGATATTTCTTAAGAGAATTTTGGAAGAGATTTCTCTTAAGAGGTGATGTTTCTTAAGAGAATTTCGACAGGGTTTCTCCTTAAAGGTTGATGTTTTTAAGAGCTTCGGCAGAGCTTCCCCTTAAGAGATAGTGCTAAGAAAATATGAAAAGATGTCATATCCGCTAACCTGCTTGCAATATGATCCTTCCTCTACTTGCCGGCAGAGCTTCGCTACGTTCTTCCCAACTACTCTCTCCTTCTCTCAACCTCCCTACCAAAGTTTGGAGGAACTTGGTTATGGAATGGATGAATTGAGAATGAAAGGGTGGGGTGTATTTTATAGGCCTCCAATTTGGAAAAATCATGATTTAGCATCCATGGTTTTAGCCAAGGTTTTGTGAATACCATGATTTTTTTCTAATACCATGCTTTCTATGTCCATGATTTTTGCTCGTGGTTTCATTTAAACCATGATTTTTCTAATGATATTTATTTAGTACTAATTATGATTAATTAGTATAAATCGATATTAATAATCTTTAATTATATTTAGCCTACATTAATCTATGGTTAAGTTTCTTAATCATCATTAATCTCTTTAATCATGATTAACTCTTCCTAATGACAATGATTAAGAATTGATTTTGAGCTTAACACCTTCAACTATCCTAAATTCAAAAGGTCATAGAAATTCATAACAACATCCAATTGATATGAATCAAGATCTGTTGGAATCATCTCGTCAAGATAGATAACATAACAATATCAAAGTTGAGATATAGAGAATTTCATCGAGCACTTTTATAGTTATAAAATCGTAAATAAAAGTCGTATTCCTATTTTTAATCAACCATTCCTAATTTTAACACCTCATAAGTATGAGAATATCACAATATTCTCCTACTAGAATAAATTTCATCCTAGAAATTTATGTACATTAGTCAGCTTGGGAATAAGTGTGGGTATTGAGATCGCATTTCATCTTCTTGTTCCCAAGTGGCCTCTTTTAAGCATGGCTTTTCCATAGGACTTTCACCAACGGTATCTTTTTCATTCATAGTTCTTGAACTTTGACATCTAAAGTATCTACTGGAACTTCTTCATAAGAAAGGTCCTTCTTCGGTTGTACTTCTTGTGGTTTGATAACATAAGAAGGATCTAGGATGTACTTTCAAAGGGTAGAAACATGAAATACATCATATATCCTTGACAATTCTGGTGGCAGCCGAAGGCAATACGTGACGTTGTCTATTCTCTTCAATCTCATATGGACCAATTTATATTCGACCCAGCTTCCCACATTTACCGAATCTGATTAAACCCTTCCATGTAGATACTCGCATGAATACCCGCTCCCTTGCTTGAAACTCAGGATCTCTCCTTCTTTTATCCGTATAACTTTTTTATCTATCTTTTGCGATCTTCAAATGCTTCCTTATTTCCTCAACACTTTTTATTGAGTTTTATATTAATTCTAGTACAACCAACTTACTTTGCCTACATTCATTTCAGCAAACAGGAGTTATGCATGGTCAACCATATAGTGTTTTATATGGATCCATTCCAATGCTAGCTTGATAACTATTATTGTAAGAGAATACTATGAGTGATAGATGCCCATCCCAACTATTATTGAAATTTAATACACATGCCTGCGACATGTCTTCTAGATTTTGAATAGTACATTCAGATTTTCCATTTGTTTGTGGGTGAAAAGTCATGTTGAATGCTAATTTTGTACCCATAGGTTTATGTAAACCAGGTTGAAATCTGGAGGTAAAGTGAAGATTTCTATCTGATAGAATAGACACAGGTGCTCCATGCAATCTTACTATTTCATCCACAAAAATATTTCCTGTGATTCAAGGTCTATGTCATGTGGACCTTATTCTGCAATATCTATTTTCATTCCTGACCACCAATACGGTGTCTTCAATGTTCTATACATCTTCGTACTTAATGAATGTGTTGCATAGATTGAGTTATGTGCTTCATCTAAAATCTTAGCTTTGATTTCTGGAGATTTTGGAACACATAATCTTTGCTTGTAAAATAACACCCCATGCTCATTTATTTTAAAATTTAATGGTCCTCCTTCTTCTACTTTCTCTATTGTTCTTCTAATTCAGGATCATGTGTTAGGGCTTCCTGTATTCTATCATATAATAAAGGTCAGACATGCAAAGTGGCTAATAAAACTCCAGAATCATCTATGACCAGACTTGCATGCATTCCCTTATTTGTGCCAATGAGAGGCGCCTTTCATTTTTTATGTAAGACAATCCACCACCTGATTTTTGACTAAGGGCATCCGCTGCTACATAAGCTTTTTCGAAAAGGTATTCAATGGCGCAATCATAATCTGAAATCAATTTCAACCATCTCCTTTGTCTTAGATTCAGCTCCTTCTGGGAAAAAATATATTTCTATAAATACCCACTACTTACTCATTCTCAACCCATCCATTCCATAATCATGTTCCTCCAAATTTTGATAAGGAGGTTGAGAGAATGAGAGAGTGGTCCGGAAGAACGCAGCGAAGCTCTACCAGCAAGTATATGAAGGATCATAATGTAAGCAGGGAATAGCAAATTCAGGAATAAGGTTAGTAGATCTAACTCATCATTTCACATTTTCTTAACTTTGCATCTTAAAGGGAAACTCTATCGAAATTCTCGTAAGAAACATCAATCCTTAAGGAGATAATCTGTCGAAATTCTCTTAAGAAATATCACCTCTTATGGGGAACTCTGTCGAAATTCTTTTAAGAAATATCACTTTTACAAGGGAAACTCTACCGAAGTATTCTTAAGAGACACTGCATTTTAAGGAGAAAAGAAATCGTATCTTTATATAAGCCAACACAAGCATGCATGTACATGGGTTAGCATATTCCATACACTAATTTTATTTCTATTACATAGGAGACGAATCCATTTCGTTTGGTAGATTGAAAAACACTTGTTAAGATGCATAAACATCAAATTGAAGGTGAGTGGTCTCTCAAGCATTATTTTCAGTATTTACCCTGATGAATCCATGATTCATTGCCTTTATTATTTTATTTTATCTTTATTTCCTTAGTCAAAAATATGTAAATACACACTAATTTCATGAAATTACCATTCATCATGCATTTGTTAAATATGCACTTTAAACACTTTTTTATATTCAAATAAAAGAATAAAGAAGAAAAGAAAAAGGAAAGAAAAGAAATAAAAATAAAGGATGTATTTATGAAATAAATGTAGACTGACCAGAACCCCGAGAGAAGGTCAAGACTTGACCTGATAGACCAGGAATAAAGTAGGGGGAGATAAGATCTTTAATCCAAAAATAATTTGTAAATATTTCTTCCTTTTTATTTTTAAATTTATTCTTTGTATATATGTATAAAAGTGACACTAATTTATTTGTATATAAATTCACTCAAATTAAATATTTTCTTAATAAAAGTTGTAAATAAAAATATTTTCTAAATAATAAAAATAATTGCAAAGTAAAACCATGTATAGAGTAAAAAGTATCCATACTCATAAAAAGCCGTAAAGAGATACTTGAAAGACCAATTCTGACTTCATACAAATTCAAAGTGAATAAAAATTACTTACATTATACTCTAAATTAAATTATCTTTAAAATGACTATAGTTTCGTAATTTTTGGAGTTACGGTTGAAAAGTCGATTTTCTGGGGTGGTTTTTGCAATTTGGCCATTTATTTATTGTACTTATTTTTTATATTTATTTTTGTACATATTATATATTTTTAATAATTGTAAATATTGTTTACAGTAATTTAAAGTAAATAATATTTTTGTATATAAAAATATTCCCTTATTTGTACATGTTTATAATATACATTATGTATATATGACATGTATAAAATCAAAGTCCTTATATAAAAAACACCAAAAAATAATATCTAACATTAATTAATTAAATTAATATAATTACAAAAATTTAATTGATTTATTTATTTGATTTGATTTGAAAACCTACAATGTATATAAGGTTTGATTGTATAACTTAAATAACCACCATTAAGGTTGGTAATTAATTTTTACCAATTTATTTATTTATTTATTTATTATAATTGCATATTTCATTTTTTTATTTTATTTTTAAATGTATTTATTATTATTAAAACAACCACTAAATACTTTCTTTTTTTGCACATAATTTCTTTTTTTGATTTCTTTTTCCTTTTTGATTTTTCTTCTCCTTTATATTGAGCTCCTCTCCTTTTTTCCTCTTGATCAATCTTTGATGGAGAAGGAGCCTCATTCCCGAAAATTCCATCGGTCGATAGAGGAGCCCAGCCCCCGAGCCGTCCGGTGACAGCAGACCGGTTGTCGTCGAAGCCATCACGGTGTCAGCCTCCCTCAGGTTAGATTCAATTTTTCCGCATATTTCATCTAGGGTAATCGCAATGTAGTTTTTATTTTCAATCTCATTGTAGATCTAGATCTGTAGTTTTAATCATTCATCATCATCGATCCCAATCCGATTCCCGATTTTTCGCTCATCTCTCGAATCTCTGTGTTTCAAGTTCTATCATACATGATCTCTCACCTCCGACCACGCAAGGTGACCGAAGATCCGGTTTTGATCCCTCATCTCCGCTAGAACCTCACCCACTAATTCCTCATTGATTTTTACGAACCGAGCCATAAGTTCGAGTCAATTTTTCAAATTATTTTCTTACAGGTTTAAAAAAATCAAAAAAAATAAAAATTGCTACTGTTAAAAAATATATTTGTTCATTGTTTTAAAAAAAAATAAATAAAATAAAATAAAAAGGCAGCACCCTTGCCCCTACAGTGGCTGATCTCCATCGCAGGAGCACCATCCCACGAGACCTTCGTCGTAGCGAAACTGCCAGCCGCTTGCGAGACCCGCCTACAGTCCGCGCTAGGGGATGTGTGTCGCCTCTCATCCTGTGTGAGCCAATCCTCCATCTCCTGTACAAGCCAGCCATCCACTTTCAGCCCCAGATCCGCCGCGCGCTCATCGTACGAATCCATCCGTTGGACTCAAGTACATCTGACATGGGCGTGTGTCGCCCAACACGTAGCCACCTGGGGCTCGTCATCACCACCGATGCCACAGAACCACAACGCGCGCCATCTCTGCCTGCCGATCGACCTTGTTCCCATGCTCGACGTCGCCATCGCGAGCATCACCGTCGTCCCCTCCATCTGCTTGGAATGCAGCATTGACGATTGCCGATCAACCTCCTCTGTACGTGCATGAAGACCCCTTGGGAAAATTGCATGAACATACGGATTTTTCTAATAATTGCAAAGAAGCCATACCAATATCCAGAGAATGTGCAGAACGATGCCTACTTGGGTAAATAGCTATTTCCACCCCTCATTTTATTTCCAACCCCACGAGCTTCCCAAAACTGCAAAAGATTTCTCTCCTTCCATACCGCGTGTGGTGTACGTGGCTGTTGTGGAAAATTGCATCAGCACCCATGCGATTTTTTCTAATTATGATAAGTCCCTACATGGGCCCTTTTACAAAGGAAAACTTATTTTTATTGCATCGTAGTCTGTGAAACTTCATTTTTTCATAAGTTTCTCATTTGAACTCTATTTTTTAGCTCATATATGTTGTATTGAAGCTTGTTCTATGCCCTATCATTTTACATATGTTGTGAATAGATCAGACCTTTATTTAAATTGACTAGTATTTGAGGATCTCTTCTAATCACGCATGCTTAATTTTGACTTATTGGTGTTATTTTATCTTGAGAAACATTTGATTTAGCATGCCAGGACTCGATTGAGAAGAATTAATTCGCTTAATTCTCTATTGATTATTGCTAATTTTTTTAGGAATTAATCTTTTACAGGGCAAAATATGATTTAATCATTTTTGATGAAAAATGGAAGTCACTGGCATGTTATATTGAAGTTTTGACTGATGAATATCTCTTTTGATGCATATACGAGATTCAGGATAAATTGAGGGACAATTTCCCAGTTTAGAGGACAATTTCTAATATTTTTCTTCAGGGATTATGAAGGTTAAAATTTCATTATAACATGAGGATATTGGTTATAGAATTTGATTCTTGATTCCCCATCCTGCAACCTGGAAATTAATTTGATAAATATTTCTTGAATTTATCTCTTTAGATCTGTGAGTTTATTTTGAGGATTAATTGATTATTTTAATTGAGGATTGAAAATATACATAATCACGGATCATGTGCTTCTTTTTTTTCCATGTTTACTTTGCTTGCATTGCATTTATTTTATTTTTACCTTATTTTTCTGACACCTAAATTATTTTCATAGTTAGTTAATTATTTAAATTAATTTAGAACCACAAAATTAAAAATACACCACTCCCTCAGTTCGACCTTGGTATACTTACCAAGTAAAAAAATATATTCCATAATATTCAAGATTTGTGATTTTTGTGATCTGGTTTCTTCCTCATGTACTATAATTCATCATTCTTAAAGAGGTGGATTTCCAAACCATCACCATCGGCTTCCGCAATGGTTGTGCGAAGGGAAGAGGAGGAGGTGCGACATATCATGAGCGTGGAAGGGGAGGGGATAGCATCTTATGCATGAGGAGGAAGAAGATGGGGTGATGTTATCGATAATGTCATCTCAGTTTTATATTTTTTAATTTTTTGAAATACTGACGTCAAACTAACAACATCTATTTTGTCATGTAGCGATTTTTTTATTTTTTTTATTATTTTTGTAAGAGAAGGGGGATGAGATGAGAGCCCTCTCAGGACTCCTCAAGCAAGCCTAAAAAAATAGGAAAGAAAAAATGTCATGGGCTTTCAACATGGGCTTGAGCCCATATTTATTGACAAAACAAAATGAAAATAAGATTGTAATTTTATAGATTCTTTTTGCGAGGAATTTTGATGTAATTTTTATATGATTTTGAATGCAATGGACATAAAAAATGAAACAAAAATTATGCATGAAATTGAAAAAAGTGCATGGATCACATACTGAAGTTCTCTCAAAAGGTATAGACATGATAAATCATCGATTCATCGCAAACCCACAAAAGATTAGACCCGACCTAGACCCTATGTTTAAGATCCAGAGACTCCTATATATATCGAGATACCGTAATACGGATAGGTATCGAATTCCCATTCAATATGTATTGGACAAGCGAGTCCATGACGAGCCATTTTGCAATAAATGTTATTGCAAATCATTCCCTGATCTGAATTAAAGAATAACTAATTTGCATAATAGGTCCCATAGTACAATTAGGATTATGTACCATGGCCATCTTAATGATCATACTTTTGTTGATTCAAATGTTGAATCATAGAGGCTGGTGATTGATGATATAAAGAGTTAGATTGAGGGTTCATCAAGTACAGTCAAATGATTGTTAAGAAAGGATCTCTAGCCTGAGAAGAAGATAGCAATTCTTCTCTAAAGACTGATATCAAACTGACCTCTTGATGCGTGTCCTCTACATTCGAATAGAGGTTCGGAGGAGTTAGAGAATAACTTAGGTCAAAGAGTTGACTTAGCGAGATCGAGATAACCAAGACCTATGCCATATACTGTCATGATATAGGCACACATCCTCCGAGATGCATTACTATATGTCTGAGTATGCACATTTTGCAGACCGACATGTTGATGATCTAATCAAGGTCTATACACCAGCGAGCTGGTGTGCATATGAAGGCATATGAGTAATACGATCTCTTAAAGGGATCATATTGGTTCATTACTGAATCGGAAGACACAAGCTCACTCATAAGATATTGGGATCAAATTCCATGCATGGTCGTCTCGCTTTAGAAACTTGACAGAATTTATATGTATGATATATGCTGTTGGAAAGTATATGATCAATACTAACTTACAGTGATCTGATGAGAAACTTAATGATAAAATCCTAAAGGAGACAGTTTAAATATGATCTAAAACTCCGGGTTTAATCTAGGTCTTCTAGTATGCAGTACGGATATTAGGAATACTCGAGGGTGATGTGATCATAAACGATTGTATAACCGTGACACTTTCATTCCAAGGAAGTGATTAAATAGGTTTGGATTTTAGCGACTTCTCTCAGTAGATCAATAAAATAATCTTAGTACAAATGTTGGACATTGATTTGAATATGATTAGGATGTATTGAGAAGATTAGATTTACGTTTTGATTTGATCAAACATCTATGAAGGATTCCCAAGATTTGGATTTGAGATATGATCTCAATATCCAAATACTATACATGGAATATACAAATCGCCCTGTCCTTATCTCCAAGTATCTGTAGAGAAAGCACATTCTTCTTGAAAGATTTCAAGTTTTATTCATTTGTTGATAATGTATCTGAGTAATAGAAATCGGATAATTAAATGTGAACTAATTACCATGAATAATATGAATAGGATTCATATTATTTGGACACATGAGAATAATTATCTAAGATAATTAAATATGATTTAATTATAATAAATAGTGTGAATATGATTCGTATTATTTAGACACGTAAGAAGAGTTATCTAAGATAATTAACTATGATTTAATTATCAAAGATGTGATTAATATGGATATTACTATCCATCATAATAATAAATATTATAAAATGTGATTTATAATATGTTGGAGAGATGTAATTGTAAATAGGTTTTACGAATTAAATGATGGTGTGAATTAGATTCACATTGGATAATCAATTGTAAATACAATTTACATTTTATATTGGGTGGTTGAATTTGATTGATAATTGTTAATGGTTATGTTTGCAATTGTTAAAAATAATTTGCAATAATTATTTGGTGATATTTTATTGACAAAAGATTATATAAATTAAGATTTGATGTAATAAAATTACATTAGGATTGGAGAGAGATTTTCTCTCTCCAATCAAGAGTGGTCGTCCACGTATTTAAAGGGGAATGAGGCTATCTCCTTTCCCTTACATGGAGGGAGTCTCTCTAGTCATTCATGACAATTATTGATTAGCTGAGAATAAACTTGTTGAAGAATAATTCAACTTATTTATTTCTTTTTTGAATTAATTAATTGTTGTTGCAAATTTATGCAACAAAATCTCAATCATTGATTTGAATTAGGAGTGCATCTCAACTATCCAATTTAGTATAAAAGGAAGGGTAGCCAGAACCTTTTCAACTACAACATAAAGAAGAGCGACAAGGCTCTCTCTCTCATATTGTGGCTGGCCACATGTTGACCTAGAGAGGCTCGTCGTCGTCATCTCAACATTGTGTTGCCGGATTGATAGCGCATAGATCTATGTCCTCTTCGATGCTCCTTGCTCATGAAGAAATCGTCAGATTTTGTGAGATGAACTCGGGAGATTCATTGCTTGGATCTTCAACTCGGATCGTGGGATCTACGCATCTCATCCATGCATCCGCAAGTGCTTCTACATCAGATCGGACTTGAGACATGAGAATCTCTTAATTTAGAGATATGTGACCGCAACAATGCTTCAAGAGGTATCCCTTTGACTTGTTTGTGATCTTGATGAGACGATTTGAGAAGTGTTCTCGAATCATTTGGTTTAATCTATTTAAAAAAAATATTTTCCGCTGCCCCATGCAACTATTTTGACTAGCTGACCTAGATCATATTTGATGCGATCTTTATGCCTCCATGATGCGCTAAGGCCCAAACCCTAGCTTTCAATCCGGTCTTGATACGACTCGAGACCCAGATCTTGGTCAGACTCTATTAGTAGTTTCATTCTCTTGTTTTTAAATTCAGACCGAACCCGTTATCCAAATTGAGCATATGAATGTCAAGACCTTCTAAATTGTACCAAGAACGTTAAAATCTGACATCGGATGTGTGAAATATGGTCATTTTACAATCATGGGTTGGTAGCCGGACCCGGATCCAAATCCAGATTCGTTTAACTGAATCCGTGTATAAAAGGGGCCACGGCTAGGGCTAACCGACCAGACCTCATTTTTCCCACTCTAGCCGTCGGAGCTCCACCCCGGAGCTTGTCGGAACATCGTCGAGGTTGCCGGAGTCATCAGATCGCGAACCCGAGCACGCTGACGTAAGGACCTCATCGCAATGGACTCGTTCCTCACCCCACAAGGTACGGTTCCTCTCCCTTGTTGTCATATTAATGTCATTTTATCTACATTTTCGTTCTTCTATATTGAGTGCCATTATGGATTGGGATTTGGGTCACATGCACAAGAGTACCTAGGCATGCGCGATCGGATCTGCATGCGTAAGAGTTGAACCAAGTGTCGTCGGGAACAACAGGACACGAGGAGTGAATCAGGTTGGTTTGGAGTTGTGATTCAGTGCGGTGTTACCATGAATGGAGGAGTATCTTAACAAGAATGAAAAAACGATGATATTTGTATACGGATTGTACACAATTCATATCCCTGTTTTTCTTTCTCTCCAGCAATGGTTGGAAATTTCTGGTCTGGGTAAAGTATTTACCGAATACTCCCACAAATTTTGATTGTGATCTAGATGATTCGTATTAACTTTTTTCGTGAAATATTTGATTTTGAATTCTAGTGCATGGGAGATAGATCTGGATGATTGTTGCTTTTTGAAAATCCGCTCCCCTTCATTAATTATCTAACGAGAATGTTGCCATCTTTTGCTATGGTGATGTTTTCTTTATCTCGATCATGAATAGAGTTGGTGTCTTTTTATTGCTGTGTTGATTTCTTGACATTGATATTGAAGGAAGTTGATGCATTTTTATCACTGTCACTGTCGAGTTATTTCTCATAATGGGTAGTCATGGGAAACTATTTCTCAAAATGGGTACGGATCGAAACTTTTTCCCCGGAATGGGGATGTATCGGCAAACCGTTTGCCGTTCTCCTGCATGGCGCGGCAAACGGTTTGTCGTGCTGACATGGCATGATTTTCAACATTTGCGGCAGTAAGCACTTCAGACACAAGGTATGGCAAATGATTTGCCGCCGATGCCACGTCAGCACGGCAAACCGTTTGCCGCGCCACGTAGGCGAGCGGCAAATGGTTTGCCGATACATCCCATTCCGGGAAAAAGTTTCGGTCCGTACCCATTTTGGGAAATAGTTTCCCATGGGTACCCATTATAAGAAATAACTCGTCACTGTCTCTCTACATTGATTTCGGTGGAATTGTCTTCTGCCGGATGTTGTGGTGCATTCTTGACTTCGATTTTGGTGAAAGTTAATGTCTTTTGCTTGCTGGGATACTTGATTTTGTAGAAAGTTAGTATCTTCGAGGCATTAGTCTTGTTTACAGATTTTAAATCTTTGTGGTAGGATCAGGTCCACTGCAAAATTTGTGGGGGTACTGGATCGTCTAGGATATCTGCATTCCATTTGTTTGTTGTATACAAATATGGAAAAAAATGGGGTTGCCCCTTGCGGGCAGACAACATCGCTGCCCCGCCTCATTTTTTCCCGTAAATTTTTTATATTTTTGAAAAAGTATCACCATGTACATTCATCCCTATATCCCTCCTATATGTCACTCGAATTTCGTCAGAAATAGAGACTCGTACGGCCTCCATCCAGACAGTCATTTTTTAATGGTCGCAATATTTTTTTAAATCGACCTTATCTGGATGGAGGCCGTATGAGTCTCTGTTTCTGACGAAATTTGAATGACATATAAGAGAGATATATAGATGAATATGCATGGTGAAATTTTTCAAAAAAAATAAAAAATATGGAAAAAATAAAGCGGGGTAGCCCCCATCAAACCCTACAAATATGGGCATCTGTTCATGGTGCATTTAGGTTGAAATGGCTATAGGGAGTTGGATGCCTCTTTAATATCTGTAGGTGCCCATGTATGTGTTTGTTCAATGCTTCAATACACTTGCACAGCAGTGCCCATGAATATAAGGTAATAATTAACATGGCATCGTTTTCAATCCACTCAGTACATGTATTATTTCTAGAATATCTACTAACTGTTTGTTCAATATCTATATCCACGTTAAGGATATTGGAAGGTATATTTTTTTTATTGGGCAAAATGGGGTTAACCCTATGGGGGAGCTAACTTGGCTCCCCCGCACCATTTCGCCTCATTTTTTATTGTTTTTTTTCGAAAATTTCTTCCGTAGATTTTCATAAAAATATCCCTATATCATGTTATTCTAATTTCACGTGAAACAGAGACTCCTACGGCCTCCATCCAGAAGAGTCGGCTTTAGCAATTCTGTTACCATTAAAAAATAATTTTCTGGATGGAGGCCGTACAAGTCTCTGTTTCGTACGAAATTTTAATAACATGATATAAGGGATATAGTGATGAATATTCACGGAAGAATTTTGAAAAAAAATAAAAAACTGGGCGAAATAACGCAGGGTTAGCTCCCCCTAGGGGGCAGCCCCATTTAACCCCATTTTAATATCTATCTAAAATTAAGGACACTATTTTGGTAATCTCCATCTCCTTATCTGACTATGTGGACCATAGTCATAAGTGCCGGTTGATATGGGGATTTAGATCGTTAGTTAAGGGTATGGTATTAAAAGGCGCGCCTCGAGGCGGTCGAGGCGGGCCTTTTTAGCCTCGAGGCGTGCGCCTCGGCATTGTCCAGTGAGGCGTGCGCCTCGAGTGGCTGAGGCGGTTGAGACGTTTTCCGAGGCTTTTTTATTTTTTTGAAGATTTTTTTATGATTTTAATAGTTTAATGGTGGTTTGAGAAGCTTATAAATATATACTTGTTTAGGATAATGATTATACAAGTTAAATGTCTAAATCGTACCCATAACTCCATATTTACTATTAATTATGTATAACTATTTCAGCAAACTTCTTCATATTTACTATTAATTATGTCTAACTATTAATTTATGCAAGATGAATGCTTAAATTTGACCTCTTTCATATTCATATGCTTAAATTTGACATCTTTCATATTCATATTTACCATTAACATGCCAAATTATTTTAGTGAACTCTTAATATTACATCCTTAAACATATAAAAATGTGTATACGAATTCGAATACTCATATAAGAAAAAAAATTGGGACGGGGGCCCCGTACTGGTAGGGTATGGTGATACAGGGAGGGCATCAAACCGTTCTTCATCTGGGTATAGTAGAACATATAGTTAGGATTCTAATCATATGATTCATATCAACAACTTGGATATTTATAATGACAACTATAGCCAGTCCATTTTAGATAAATTTTTAGTGATAGTTATAACCAATGATTTCCTTTTGATTTGGTAGAAATTTAGACAGGTTTATGGCATTGAGTCATTGACATATCCTTTTTTCATGTTCTTATCTTCATAATATCATCATATAATACATTGTTATATACTATTATGTTTGTCAGATTATATTATTTCACCAAGAAATATATTCTATAATTATTTTTCTATACAAAACTGAGGCTTACGCCTCGACCGCCTCGAGGCTACGCCTCGCCTCGCTTTCCAGGGAAAACGCCTCGTTCTGCCTTTCGTTTTTCAAACATTGGTTAAGGGTGGTGATGGACTCTGAAGCTTTAGTGCAGAGTAAGCTTGACTATGGGGGTTATTTTTACCTTGATAGTGTCAGATTGTAGGTTTTGGGAACTCGATGATATAGCTTGTTTGGTGTGTTATATTTCTCAATGATGTCCATTGCCGGATTATATGGTTTGAATGGCCAGAGTTCACCTTGTAGTTTTATGGCCTGAGATTTGATCGATCTTCCATTTCACTGTGATGATCCCTTCATGAAGGTACATTTCTTAATCGTGGCATGATCTCCTAGTTGTTTCAGTTTTGTAACATCATCTATTTCAGTATTTGACCCCTGATCAGTGATCAACCATGCCATCAGTTTTTGATATGACCAGATATATTAATGGTTTTAAAGGGCTAATGACATTCTGTTATATGTGTCAAACATTAAAACATTTTATTTAGGTCCTACGGATGTGTATTTCTAAAATATTGGTCAGAGCTATTGTGGCCAAAAAACACTTGAAGTGAACAGCACTTGGTTGGAGCTAAAGTAATGGACTTGAAATTTGGATTTGCAAGGAATGCGCATGCTCTACAACTACAGTGCTTGAGTTTGGTGGTGAGCAGCAAAGGTGTGGTGATTTTGGCAAGCTTTGCCACTGGCAATTAGGAGGGTTCAGATTTAAGAGCTGTGATTTAATGATTGTATTGCTTTTGGTGTAGTTGAGAAATCAACAGTCCAAACGTAATGGTTTTACAGTGATACAGTTATGCCTCTTAAGGATTTCAATTTCAGATATTAGAGAGTTTGTGATTGTCTTTATAATAATCAAAGTATGGCTGGTGGGACTTTGGTCTTCCAGGAGCTCTGTAGTCAGAGGCGAGCCAAGAATTTTCTATTGGAGGGGCCATAAAGAAAGAATTGTTGTGTAGGATATCCACATGCTAATTTTGTTATAGATAAATGGGTATTTGTGCAATATTTAACAATTAAAGATAATTATGTAGAATTTAATTAAAAAATCTATATAAAAATAAATATTTTACATAAAATCCATGTAATGTAATAATATATGAGTTTTATGTCAACATCAAAGTTGAGGGTCAATTGCATTTTTAAGAGATGACATTTTTCATTTCATATACATGATAGCCTCCGTGCATAAAAATCATTCAAATAAAAACTTTATAATGTATTTTATTTTATAATTATAATGTAATGTTTGGTAAAATTATAAGTGTCTTACAATTACTGCATGATAGTTAATAAATTATATTCTATGTGAAAAGAGGGTAAGATGTTGCCTTTATGATTATACATCGACTCAATTGGTAAATTTATGATTATGCCATTCCTTTGATTGCAAATGTAGTAGTTGTGTTCGAAATTATGAACTTAGTAAAATATGTTGTAAGAGGTGGAATAAAGGTTCCTAATATTTAATGGTTTCCTCGTGAAATTTAACTGAGAGTAATTTGTAAAATAATAAAATACCTCCCAATATTTTAAGATAAATATTAGCATTGCTCACAATCCTATGATAGTCCACCAATTTCATGATATATTAATAAAGAACTTTTTGCGAACCACATTAATTCAAAAATTGTGTGCTTTGTTTAAAGTTAAATTATAATAAACCATTAACAACTTAAAGATGCATCAATCGATACTGCACCCTTGTATGCGTCTTGCGTAAATGAAGTAGTGGAGAAGGAACTACATGATCTAGACAACTTGACTCGTGGATGTGTTTCAACGATACTGCACCCTTGTATGCGTCTTGCGTAAATGAAGTAGTGGAGAAGGAACTACATGATCTAGACAACTTGATTCTTGGAGGTGTTTCAACGAAGGTCTCGTTTCAGTTTGGAGATGTTGACCCCCATCTCATCGAATTGTTGAGATTTTTTACTGTTGTAAATCGTGATGTTAATCACATGTTCATATATAATTTTAACTTCCGAAGATTTATGCGGTACTACAATAAAATTGACATAAGGTAACAAATAATTTGAATATTTGTTATCATATATTCTGATCTTATATATATATCAATGAGCATTATTTGTTATGGAATTAACTTTCTTTTTCAATTAGCAATAAATATCATATTCGTTGCTAAAGGTTCATATAATAACAACTTATCTATTGACTTATTCGTTGAAATTCTTATAAATTGATGCTAAATTTAATAATAATTAGAAGAAAAATTCAATGGATAATATTTTAATATGATTCATTGTAAGGAATATAACGAATTAGATATTCATTGCAATTTTAAAGAGTGGTGTAATGGATAATATTTGTTACTATATGTTTAACTATAGATAATATCCAATGAGTAAAAAGTATGCATTCCCTTAGGTCAAATTTTGTTGCAGTGAGGGTGAAAGTTGCATCATTATGGATTTAAGATGAAATTTAAAAAACAGATAATGTAAAGGGATGAGGGACCTTTACTACCATTAATATGAGAAACAATACACACAAAAAATTGGCAACATGAATGGGGGTCGTAGTTACAAATAAAATAGAATTCGATTACATGATTGGGAGTTTGGCCCTAAATGTCGATTTCGCTCACCATTTCGATGACTGATCGAATAAAATTTCGATCAGGATTTGTACTATGGACCCCATATTGTTGAAATTTTGATCATTTCTATCAAATTTCGTTGACCTATCAAAATCAAAATTCGACTAAAATTTTGGGAGCGGGACACATATATACTATTTCAAAATTCGACCGAAATTCGATCGAATTTCGATAAAATTTAAAGCTGTAATTGAAGAAGCACATACATCCTATTTTATATTTTGGGAGGAGGGGCCATGGCCCCTACTCGCCCCCCTTTCCCTCGGCCCATGTCTGTAGTCCCAGATGATGATTGAGGAACAAGCACTTGTGAAGCAGCGTTTTGAGATGGTTGGTTGCGATTGTGTTTTTGTGGAGATAAGTTGGGATAAAAGGAAGTTCTCGGGAAGATGTGGGAGCTACTTTGTGATTAAAGGAATGTCTTATGGCAAGTAGCTTGAATGCTTTTGGTTTGTCAAATAACCTGATTATCTTATCGGAGGAAAGTTTGTTATAGCAATATAAATTCATGTGTGGAAATAGGTAGTGGTTAAATAAACCTCTTCTGTGAATCTTTATTAGCGGATTAAGTTGCACATTAGTTGAATTATCTTAGTAATATAATAGCCTTATTGAATCAACAGTCTACATGGTTTAAATTACCCTAAATTGACTTAGTAGACTAAATTACCGTAGTGGCTTAGATCATCTATGGGGGTTATTTAAACTTAGTGTCTTGAATGAGATGCATATTAAAATGGAAATAGTGATTAGCCATGGGAGTACGACTTTTTGAATCAAGTTGGTCTAGTGCCTAAGTGTCTCATATGAGTCAATTCGAGTATTAAGCTTGTTGATAAAGAGAAATAAACCTCCAAAGGAGAAGCATGCCTCTTTGAAAACTCGGATAGAGTTTTAGACAACCGTAAATAATCCGATCAAGAGATTAATGTTGATTTACTTCATTGTGTGTTGTGTACGTTGCTTAGTGCTCCTCTTGGCGTTTTAGTGACTTTTTCGCCTTGACGTCGAGCGGCTTTTTACCCATATGCTTCGTGTTGCACGATGTGTTCTACGTATTCTCCACCTGACGATGAGACCTACGGGCGCTATGTGACTCATCTTGAGAATGTTTGTTACTAACAAGGGGTGTGAGTGGTGACCCTAAGCAGTATTAAACTATTGTTCAAGCTCATCTTTTCTTACCGATGTGACTTATAGGTACTTATAGATGTTGACCCTACATATAAGTACCCGGATTCACTGCTGTGAGGAAAGACATCGAGCTTATTAAATAAAAAACCATAAAACTGCGTGATTAGTAACAATTACCCATGATCAAATGTATTGAATCAGATTGCGGCCTTCCGTCAAGAACTCTATCGATGAAAAGTAGATTTGGATTGTTTGCGATGATTCACGGGTTGAATTTTGAAGTGGGAATCGAAAGTTCAGTTGGTTAAGTGAAGCTAGTGGACGTGTTGGGAACTTAGTTAGGGTGCGTTATACCCCATCGCATGCCTACAGAAGCATCCCAACCCTAAGACCTTCTTCTTGCCTTAGAGTTATAGTGTGAGTTCCCACCCACATCAAGACCACAACCTATCCACGAAGTTTGGGGTATATTTCTCTTATGGTCCTACTCTCTTATAAGTTAGAAATGAATAAAATACATATTCATATTTGGATTGAAATTATAAGTCAGGTTGTTAGAAGTTGCTTTGCGTGGGATGGTTGTTCTTTGCGAGGTGTCGCTTTTTAGTGGATGTCGGGAACAAGGAAGTAGTTATACTTTGTGGATTTTCACAATTGTTTCTTGTACACATTATGTTTACATTTTTAGTTGTTGTCTTATATATGTACCGGGTGCTTTGCTCATAAACCTATTTGTGTGAATTCGACAGATTTCCAACAACCGCAACAGTAGGTGGCTCTTGGTTGACTTTGTTGCATCTCTCTTTTTGTGGTACAACGAGTTCCTGTTCTTTTATTTAGTTGTACTTGTATTTCTTTTTGAGAGACATGATGAATCTATCCATGTTATTATACTTTTTGAGCATTTTTTGTGGACATGATGCATGAATGTAAATGGAAAAATGTGGTTCTTCTTTCTTTATTGTTCTCCTACATGTTTGTCACAACTTGATATTTCGAATGTAGAATCGTATGTGTGGATGCGTATTGCTAATTATCTGAACTTTAGAGGTGTCACACTATGTACATATAGGTCAGATAAAGACCTTCTATTATCTAAAATTTCAAACTCAGGACGGGCTCTTCCCAACCCATGGGAACCCGAGCTGGTTCGATCCGATCCGCATCCCTTATGTTAGGTATCACCCATTGATTTTGATAAAGTAAATGAATCAATATCAAATGTGTAAAATTATTATTGATTTGCTTCAAAATATATAGCGATTAGTAATGAATTTTAAGCTTAAAAAACATAACGAAGATAACAACAATTAGCACGTCATTTACCAAATCATTGATGTATCGGATGCGATGATATACTAAATGTTTGGTTGACATCAATGTTTAGATTACTTTATTTTTTATTAGTAAAATATAAGATCGTTTTTCCTTTAATTGAAGTCTGATTTAGGCTTACATTTAATATGATATCGTGCATGAGGAAAAAACTTGATTGCTAAAATCAAAACATTACATCAATATTATTTATGGTATCAATTAATTTGAACATCAATCCCTTGCAATATTGTACCATATTAAATTTAACATAAATTATTTATCGTAACATCCGGGCATGTGCCCTCGATTTTTTTTAAAAAAATATGGACCTCGATGCGGTCCACGACATGCGAAAGATTGGTAGACCCGTGTCATGCTTTGTTGGGTTGGGTCCAGTCGAGCCTAATGCATCACCTTATGTCTCTATTTATTTAATCGAGCCCGCAATATGTCGGTAATGTCCACTTGATTCCATGTGTCTGTGGATAAAGTGTATTTGATGTAAAATTCATAAATAGTAATTGATTTTAATAATCATGTAATGCATTTTAATTAGGTAAGTATAATTCGTGTAGCAATCAATTGAACATTTGAATGCATGTCCTTGTCGGCATCCTTGCCTGCATTCTTGCCAATTAGTTGAGGCACACAACAAACTGATAATTGGAGTGATAACAAAATTGACATAATGTGAAAATCATGTTCGATAAATGAAACTTACGAAACAAATTTAGCAATATTCTTGTGCTTCTCCTTTCTATTTATCTAATATATAATCAATCTTTTTTATGATAAAAGTGATTTCCCATGGGTACCCATTAACCATGGAAATAAACCGGGTTCCCGTTAGAATCAGATACCCATCAAAATGTGTCGGGTCAACCCATGACCAGGTTGTGACAGGTCATTATCAAATGTGGCAGGGTATCCCCTCCTCCCTCGCGAAACCCCTAATATCTGCATGGATATGGATTGCTGTGAGAACTTGCGGATCAATGAAACAAATCTCAAAAATCTTTTTCTTCTTTGAAAGATGCACCGTATTGGATTGAAGAGAGCAAAGGACGAAGGCTCCGGTGAGTAGGACCACATCGTGGGCACTAATATAAATGTATACAAACGACATATCCAGCAACAAGAAGAAAGAAAATGATTGAATAGAGGAACTCTCAAGTATTTGTTGACATCAAACGTGTCCATATCAACAGAAGGGTTGAAATTGCTCCTCATGACCGAACTTGAGGATTTCCCAAGCAAAATAAATATATGCGCACACATTTAGTGAGCATAGATTGTGTGGTTTTGATGTCTCTATCCAATGCCAAACATGTGCAGCACCTGAAGGAGCAAGTTTTTATATGGATAAGCGAGATAAATGTGATACTTTAATCATACAGATGTAGTTAAGGGCGGTGATACGATTAAGGTCATGATCAGGCTTGATAAGATGGACCTATGGACACTCTAGAGGATGTGAGAGACCTTAAAAGCCCCACTCAATTGTCTGCCTCATTTGTATTAAATCGATTGAATATTGAAATCCAATGCTTGTTGTATACTCTCGTTCACAAAAGAACACCACATGAGAAAAGGATGGATGATGACATCATTACACCTCAACGTTCTCCGTTTTTATCATGTGCCTCGAGGGTCTAAATGAGTGTTAGCCATTTTAGTTTAACCATGGTCGGTTCCAAGGCTAGATAAATGAGAAGGATTGTGTTAGGTAGTCGACAGCCAGTGTAAAATCATCGGAGACAAATTCCTAAATATTGTTATCAATTGATAACACTATTTAGGAATTTTCCTTAAGATAGACTTATCTTTTCAATTACTTATAAGAGTGGCTTACTAAAATACGGATAGATCACTTTGCGATGAGGAGAAGAGATCGGTTGTGTTGTAAAGATTGCAAAGTAATCCCATGAGAGAGCTTGACATCTCAACATCGGTTTCTAGTCATGGATGTGCAAATAAAAGGTTGGTAGAGAAGAGGATGTTCCCAATATCATTGGAACTAAATGGTGGAATCTTCAATTGAAGCAATCGAGCTTCAAGGGGAAGGTTTTAGAAGACTTATCCTAGGATTGTAATGCAAGTGCAATGAGATGTGGGGACACTAGCATATTCTATCGAATCTAGCCAAAGAGATGCTAGGTGAGCCTAAAGGAGGAGTTCCATGCCAAAAGGAGGCTTGGTGGTGGAGTGAAGGGGTGCATGTGAATCGAGGCTTTGTTGTTGTTGTTTCCTCGAGGGTCTAAATGATGAAGGAACTTTATTAATCAATGCATAAATATCCACATTCCATACAATCCGCTTGCTGTATTACTTGACTTAAGATGCCTTATAAGATACATTGTCGATGTCGAGAAAAAAATAAGTAGAGTTGATTCCAGACACTTAACTCAATTTTTTTATGTGAAGGCATCCACTTGTTTTAATGTACTTTGCATGTGTGAAATGCTCAAAAACTATGAATATGAATGGAATGTTTTGTAACGTCCCGTCCCTCCAGCTACCGAAACCGATGGGATGGGAGCGTCGAACCTACGGTCCAAATACACTCATGATCTCTGATACTCAACAAACCATCTTATACATAATAGATCAACATCTGAAATACATATAACAATAGGAGAATAATATAAAATGGAATGTAACTGCAACATTCATTCTCATTAACAATGATCATCAAGTCCATGTCCACAAATGAGATAAAGATATAACTATAGAATTCAATTTTTCTCATTACATTGTCTCTCAAAGGAAAATAAAAATAATACGGAAGAAAATAAATTACTCTAAGTAGACACACCCTGTTTGGTGAAAGTATAATTTAGAAGTTCATTCTTTTCAAAGCCGCTACTGCTGCGGCCACTGCTCAGCTACACATGTTGGTTTCACATGAGGGTAACATTTAGCAATTGCTCAGTAACGAGACAAACAATGTAATAACTATTGTGCTGGTAAGCAAGGCATGTGCACTTAACTCTATCTAGTGACATGTGCATATGTTGTAAAAACTGGAGTATACCAAATTATTCTAATTTACAAGGAATTATGTGATCACAAATTTATTTATTAATTTAATCATCATTTGAGGACTACAATGTTGATCTTATCTGCCCTTTGACTAGAGTTTACAATAGTATAAAATGGAAATTGTCGATATCCAATTATAAAACATTTCTCGTAATATTTTAACACACGCAAGTACGCGACTCATAGGCCTTCGCTATGTGGGAACTTGTTTGTCATCTTGAGAAAACCTTCCAAGACCTTTGTTCAATTAGAACGGAAAAAAGATTATATTCCCAAATTCTCTAACTTTAAACCACATCCCGGAGCACCTCTCACAATAATATTACTTGAAATGGAATTTGATGTGGTCACACACAATTCTACTTCGAGTCCAAATATCGTGTATAAGCGTGAAACGAAGAATGCTAACTGCATCACCTGCCAACTCCGTCGAGCGATTCCGGATGCTACCAGGATGATAGATGCAACGCGTCACCCAACTCGTCCTTTGGGGTCGTGACCTTCATGGCATCTACCCGGATCCCCAAGGATGTATGCCCAATCCCTTGTGATACCTATCTCCATCTATCCAATCACCGTGAAATCTCACCCACAATATGATAATTACCTTGAGAAATTTTAATACAACTCTATGTAGGAAATCTATCGTACTCGTTGTCATAATACTTCATCACAAAGGGATATTTAGAATTCTCACAGTAGTCATACATTTAGTTAATATCAACGGTTACTAGTGAATCAAGACGATCACTCTATTTTCTAAAATCTTAAATGAAATGTAAGGGTATCCATAACTATACAACGTTAGATGTATTATCTCTCCTCATTTCTCTTATTTTTTGTTAACCGTAAGAACTGTAGCTCTTCATATGTATCAATGGTGAGCTCTCTTTTTTTTTTAAATTGTAAAACAATATACTACCTTCATTTATCCCATGAAAATCGAATATCAACCTCTATTGAAAATGAAGGCATGCTATATTTTATGATTATGTAGGAATATGACGTTATCATTACGTCGGTTCATAATATGAAAATAATTACTATCTATAAAACATATAATATTGTAAGATACAATTTTTGCGCATGTTCTATACATATACATTAATTCTTATCGTGAACAACATCTACCGATAATTATTAAATATGGACTCTTTCTTCCATCTCATAAAATTAGAGAGATGACGTCTATGTAAATCCGTTAATTGAAAGGAGAATGATTTTTTTGAGCTCCTTGATATGAGTATAATATCGAACCTCCGTAGATATACTAATCACTCGATGCAAAGATGATGCTAATGCCTTAGAAATTTTAGTGTCTAATATACCATCTTCTATCTTCACATAGACAAACTCAATTTATAATTTGCAACATGCAGTCTAAAAGGATAATGCAAAATAGTAGTGGTGGTTGCATTACAAAAGAGAATAATTGTCAATGAAATTAAATGGCAATTTCGTATACCAACAATTTTGAGATATTTTTACTGTTAGTGCGATAGATATTGGCTTTGCCGATCATCATTAAAATCCACCTCCTTTACTAATTTCATATTTAAAGATAGAAATGCAATAATCATTAGATCGAGTGTTGTTCTTAGTGTAACATACGATTAAAAAACGGATATGGTTGGCTTTAATTAGTTAGATCACGAACTCATCGTAATTCATTCTCCAATATAATAAGCATATACCCATTACAAAAAAACATCTCCAATCCAATGCATAGTCATACATAAGAAGAATTATGTATTAGTAGGTAACAGTAAATTCACTTAGTATGATATTTCCTATACTTGGATGTTATAACAAGAAAATCAGCCCCACCGAAATGTGATTATCAAATTGCAAAATAATTCAACGGGGAATACATGATATACGACTTTAAGGGGGTATGATAAGATACTGCCACGATCATAATACAAATGACATAAGAAATCTTACAATTTCATAAATGTTCAAGAATATAGGAAATTTACGTGGAACCCAACAACAGGAGGAAGGTACTTATCGTTACCTTTGAGGATGCTCCCTCGGTCTCTCCTCTCAGACAGAAATAATATTTCCGTTGCTAGATCGCAATACGGATATGCACACGATGGTGACCTCGAGTTCCCCTATGCCATGGTGGTTGCGGATCTTCGATCGGAGCATCTTCTCTAACGAAAAATCTGACCAAGATGGCGGTTCTCTAATGAGGAAGACAGATGATGGTGGCTAGGATTTTAAGAGAGAGCCTACCATCTCCTATTTTATAGAAAGAGAGGTGAATTTGGATTCCAATTCGGATCCAAATTCGAATCCGGTTTGGATCCATGTATGGATCTCGATTATCTAACTTAAAACGTCGATATCTTGGGCTAGGATTGTCAGAATTTGATATTCTTGGGCCTTTTGAAAATATCTCAATGAACTCTATGAAATGACATGGTTATTTAAATTTTTAGACATCAGAACTACTCAAGATTTTAGAATAAAAATATGGGATTTCACATCATAAAAATTTTACAGGAAGTCTCATCCTCGAGAATTAGGATCCAACGTATATGAAATTTTTTGAATGAGACTTGAATCCATGCATAAAAATCTTAAAGAGAAAGAAACCCATAAAAATCTTAAAGAGTATTGTCCTCGGTATGTGCTCTCCTACTCAAAAAGACTGCTACCACATCCCCCTTACCTGGATGGTAAGTGATCGTGCAGTCATAATCTTTCAATAGCTCCATCCATCGTCTTTGCCTCATATTCAACTCACGCTGATCAAAGATATATTTGAAACTCTTGTGATATGTAAAAATCTCAAATGTGATCCCATATAAATAGTGACATCACATCTTCAATGCGAAGACTATAGGTGCCAACTCCAAGTCATGAGTATGGTATTTTCGTTCATGGTTTTTTAATTGTCGTGATTCGTATGCCACAACATGACCCCGTTGCATCAATACTGCTCCTAAACCCTCCTTCGATGTGCCAGTATACACTGTGAAATCCAAGGTTCCTAAAGGAGGGGTTAGAATTGGAGCACTAGTTAGTCTCTCCTTCAATGTGCGATAACTCAGCTTGCACTTGTCGCTCCAAATGAAGGGGACATCTTTCTGCGTCAAGCGGGTAAGTGGTAGGGCTAGATGCAAGAAGCCCTCACAAAAATGTGTATAGTACCCGGTGAGACCTAAGAAACTAGGTATCTCGATAACCATCTTCAGCTGCTCCCAAGACATTACTGCATCTATCTTGCTTAGATCAACTTCCACGTCTGCTCTCGAAATTACATGACCGGAGAAAGCTACCTCGGTAAGCCAAAACTCACACTTGTTGTATTTTGCATATAGATTGTGTTCTCTGAGTGTCTCCAGAGTAGTATGAAGATGTTGCCCATGCTCATCATGTGAGTAGATCGAGATATCATCAATGAACACCACCACAAAACGATCCAAGTACAGGCAGAAAATTCTGTTCATTATGTCCATGAATGCGGCAGGGGTGTTCATGAGTCCAAAAGGCATGACCACAAATTCATAGTGGCCTTATCTGGTGCGAAAAGCAGATTTAAGGACATCTGTGTCCTTAATCCTCAACTGACGATAACCCGATCATAGGTCAATTTTTGAAAATACCATCGTACCCTGCAACTGATAGAAAAGATCGTATATTCGTGGGAGTGGATAATGATTCTTTACCATCCTCTTATTCAATTGCATGTAATCGATGCACAATCTCGTAGATTCATCCTCCTTCTTTACAAAGAGGACTGATGCTCCCCAAGGTGACATACTAGGACAGATAAATCCTTTCTCCAATAACTCCTGCAATTGTACTTTGAGTCACTGAGTTTGGTTGGTACCATTTGATATGGAGTGATGGAGATGGATTGTGTATCGGGAATCAATGTGATCTCGAACTCGATCTCCCTTTCTGGTGGTAGTCCAAGTAATTCTTCTAGAAATACATCAGAAAATCGTATACAATTCGGACATCTTCAATCATACGATCATGTGCAGGTAACTCCACAATATAGGTGAGAAAATCTATGCAACCTTGATTGAGAAACTGTTGGGCCTTCAATTCAGATACATACAAGACCTCACTATCCGTGGTACGCCCATCGAACTGAAAGACATGTATGTCTGGGAGTTGGAACATACCATTTTCTCAAAGCAATCAAGGTACGCGTGATGCTGCTCGAGCCAATCCATACTCAAAATGACATCAAAATCTTCCAATCGAATGAGTAAAAGATATGGGGCATCAACTGTCCACCAATCTGCACTGCTACATTCTCCATTGCTTGTCGCGCTATGAATAATTGACCTCCTGGGCCCTTGATGTAGTAAGGGAATGAAACACATACTATCTCTTTATCTATTTTAGATACTAATCGATGTGTAGAAAAAAGTGTGTAGCTCCCGAATCAAATAAGGCATGTAAGAATATACCATGCATTGAAATCATACCTTGCACTACAACTCATGATGCGTGGGCTTGCTCATGTGTGATTGCATTCAATTGTCCCTGAGGTTGTGGTGGGGTGCTAGAACCTGTGCCATTGAAGGTTGGTCGTGGTGGAGGACATTGAAAACCTCATCCTCCATGACGGGAAGCTGATCCATGTGGCTGTCTAGATGATAAAGTCGATCATACACTTGGTTGATGGCCATCTTGGCTACTAGCAAGTAAGGGCACTTGGCCTTGAAAAGGCATGGCTGCTGGCAGTGAAAATACCAACAATCTCCTTACTGAGAAAAGGAGCATCATGATACAAGGCTAGCACCCTCTGTCTTGCGACTCTGGGAGTGTATAGAAGAGCGAAAAGAGGCAGTACCGCGACTCGCCAGGCCTTGCTCCAAAGTAGGTGTAGGGGCAAACCTACTAACAGTAGGAATGATTGTCACTATGTGGAAATGACGCTCTCTACGGGATCTGTAGAAATCTCGACGAGTGGATCTTCCCGACTCCTACGGCTGGAACTATGACTGCCCTCCCTGAAGTCGACTCTGAGTTGCCTCCATCTTCGTAGACTTAGCAGTTACCTCCTTGATGGAAGTGAAATCCAATGTAGACAGTTGGTATTGCACATCATCACGCAACCCACGGATAAACTTCTGTAAGTTCTCCCCAGGAAAAGCGGTAGTCACGGGTGAGTGGTGGGAGAGCTCAGTGTAACAAATGAGGTATTCTTGGGCCGCCATCGAACCCTACTTCAGCTCAGGAAAAAACCTCATCTAATCTTCAACCTAGTGATCAGGGTATAATTGGCTGCAGAACTCGTCAAGAAATATTTCTCATGTTATGGGACCCTCCAGATGTTCCTTGGTGGCGTACCACTAACGCTCAACATAACCTGTTAGTGAAAACTTCACAAACATAAGTCAAGACTCCTTGGGAGTATGGATCATCCGCAATACCTTGGATATGTGATCCATCCACAGCTCAGCCTCATCTGGTGTGCTTGTGTGGAAGAATTGGTGTAGCTTAGACCTATGGTAGGTTGTATGTCGTCTAATGTTTCTGCAATGCCTCTAAATCCTTCGATCCTTTAGGGTCCAGAGACATCGAAGGATAAACGCTGACCTCTTCCCTGCAAGAGGGCTAATAAGATGAGTCCTCCTATTGAAGGAGCCTCTGTTCCAATACTTCCTGACGTTGTTTTATAGATTGCATTGCCTGAACTAGTTAAGTCAGTTGATGTGCAACATCAGAATCAACACGAGGTGCCATGATTCCCTGCAAGAATCATTACATTATAAATTATTTCCACGATTAAAGAGACAATGGACACATTAAATAGGGCTTCAATTATTCTTCTTTAACTAATATGAAAGTCGGAAGACTTTGTCGCTATATTTATATTTCAAAATCCGTTGATAATCTAATATGCAAAAGGGAGAATGGAGTATCGAGCTTTGGTATCATCTGTAATGTCCCGTCCCTCCGGCTATCGAAATCGATGGGACAAGAGCATCATACCTATGGTCCAATTACACTCATGATCTCTGATACTCAGCAAACCATCTTATACATATTAGATCAACATTTGAAATACATATAACAATAAGAGAATAATATAAAATGGAATATAACAACAACATTCATTCTCATTAACAATTATCATCAAGTCCATGTCCACAAATGCGATACAAGATATAACTTATACAATTCAAATTTTCTCATTACATTATCTTTCAAAGGAAAATAAAAATAATACGGAAGCAAATAAATTACTCATGTAGATGCACCCTATCTGGTGCAAGTATGATTTAGAAGTTCAGTCTTCTCAAAGCCGCTACTACTGCGGCCGCTGCTCAGCTATACCTGTTGGTTTCACACGTGGGTGACGTTATTAGCAATTGCCTAGTAACGAGACAAACAATGTAATAACTACTGTGATGGTAAGCAAAGCATGTGTACTTAACTCTATCTAGTGACATGTGCATATATTATAAAAACGGAAATATACCAAATTATTCTAATTTACAAGGAATTGTGTGATCACTAATTAATTTATTAATTCAATCATCAATTGAGGACTACAACGTTGATCTTGATATTTTTGTCTGTCGACTAGAGTTCACAATGGTATAAAATCAAAATTACTGATATCCAATCATGCATCATTTCTCATATTATTTTAGCACATGCAAGTACGCAACTCGCAGGCCTCCGCTACGTGGGAACTTGTTTGTCATCTTGAGCAAACCTTCAAAGACCTTTGATCAATTAGAACAGGAAAAAGATCATAATCCCAAATTCTCTAACTTCAAACCACATCCCGGAACACCTCTCACAATAATATTACTTGAAATAGAATTTGATGCGGCCACATCCAATTCGACTCGGAGTCCTAATATCGTGTATAAGTGCGAAGCCAAGAATGCCAACTGTGCCACCTGCCAACTCCGTCGAGCAACTCCGAATGCTATCAGGCTGCTAGGTGCAACGTGTCACCCAACTCCTCCGTTGGGGTCGCGACCTTCATGGCATCTATCCGAGGCCCCAATGATGCATGCCCAATTCCTTGCGACACCTATCTCCATCTATCCAATCACAGTGAAATCTCACCCACAATATGATAATTATCATAAGAAATTTTAATACAACTCTATGTAGGAAATCTAACGTACTCGTTGTCATAATACTTCATCACAAAGGGATGCTTAGAATTCTTACGGTAGTCATACATTTGGTTAATATCAACGGTTATTAGTGAATCAAGATCATCATTCTATTTTTCTAAAATCTTAGGTGGAATATAAAAGTATCCATAATTATACAACATTAGATGTACTATCTCTCCTCATTTCTCTTATTTTTTGTTAACGGTAAGAACTGTAGCTCTTCATACGTATCAATGGTGAGCTCTCTTTAAAAAAAACGTGAGATAATATACTACCTTCATTCATCCCATGGAAAATCGAATATCAACCTCCATTGAAAATGAAGACATAATATATTTTATGATTATGCAGAAATACGAAGTTATCATTACGTTGATTCATAATATGAAAAGAGATACTATCTATAAAATATATGATACTGTAAGATACATATTTTGCACATGTTCTATACATATACATTAATTCTTGTCGTGAACAACATCTACCAATAATTATTAAATATGGACTCCATCTCACATCTCATAAAATTAGAGAGACGACGTCTATGTAAATCTGTTAATTGAAAGGAGAGTGATTTTTTTGAGCTCCTTGATACGAGTATAATATCGAACCTCCGTAGATATACTAATCACTCTTACCTAGGGATGCAAAGATGATGCTAATGCCTTCGAAAATTTAATGTCTAATATATCATCTTCTATCTTCACATAGACAGATACAATTTATAATTTGCAACATGCATTCTAAAAGGTTAATGCAAGATTGTAATGGTGGTTACATTACAAAAAAGAATAATTATCAATGAAATTAAATGACAATTTCATATACCAATAATTTTGAGATATACTTATTGTTATTGCGATAAATATTGGCTCTGCCAAATCATCATTAAAATCCAGCTCCTCTACTAATTTCATATTTAAAGAGAGACATGCAATAATCATTAGATTGAATGTTATTCTTAATATAACGTATGATTAAAAAAACGGATATGGTTGGCTTTAATTAGTCATATCACTAACTCATCGTAATTCCTTCTCCAAGACAGTAAGCATATAGCCATTACGAGAAAAAAACATCTCCAGTCCAATGCATAAACATACATAAGAAGAATTATGTATTACTAGGTAACAATAAATTTACTTAGTACGGTATTTCCTATGCTTTGATGTTATAACAAGAAAATCAGCCCCACCGATATGTGACACAAAATGATTCAACGAGGAATACATGATATACGACTTTAAAGGGGTATGATAAGATACTACCACAATCATAACATACAATCGACATAAGAAATGTTATGGTTTCATGAATGTTAATAATATAGGAAATTTACGTGGAATCCAATAGAAAGAGGAAGGTGTTTATCGTTACTTCCGAAGATGTTCCCTCAGGATCTCTTCTCACATGGAAATAATATTTCCGTCACTCGATCGCAATATGGATACATACACGATGGTGACTTCGAGCTCCCCTACCCGATGGTGGTCGCGGATCTTCGATCGGGACACCTTCCCCAACGACAAATCTGACCAAGATGATGGTGCTCTAATGAGGAAGAAGGATGACTATGGCTAGGGTTTTGAGAGAGAGCCTACAATCTCAGGAGAGATGAATTTGGATTCAAATTTGGATCCAAATTAGGATCTGGTTCGGATCCATATATGGATCTCAATTATCCAACTTAAAACATCGATATCTTAGGCTAGGAATGCCGGAATTTGATATTTTTGGGCTCGTCGGAAAGATCTCGACGAACTCTACAAAATGAGGTTATTTAAAATTTTGGACGTCAAAAATACCCTAGAATTTAGAATAAAAATACGAGATTTCACATGTTTGAATATTATTTTGATTTTTACAAATAAACATTATCTGATATATGTGAATGTGCTTGTATACATGTGATAGAAGGAGGAATCAAGCAAACAACCTCTTCAAACTTATTACAAGTAGCAACCAACTATTGTAGCCTAAAATATCTTAAAAAATCATCTAATAAATAAAACCATCTTTTGAAGAGATAGCTTAGTCAAGAGACAACTTACATACGTGACAACAAAATATTTTGTAGTTTATACGAGGAATGCACTTTATTCCTTATTGTGATATTCATGAACAAAGTTGAGTGAACATGAAAAGAGAGGATATTTTTGCAAGAATGACACAATAAGTATTTTTGCAAAATATTAAAAATGGGGGAAACCCTATCTCAAAGCCGAGGATCTATAAATAAAGAAAAACACAAGGTCTCATCTCCATTTTTCATGCATGTATATTTTACCAAATTTTTATGAAATATATCCAATATCAATGCCAATTGCTGTTTGGTAAGCAGCTGTTGATCGTCCCCTTGGGCAAGAAAGGAAGGGAGGAGGCGGTCGTGTCGCCCGCTGTAGTCAGAACTCAGCAGCTCCTCCTCTTCCTTCTTCCGGAGATGAGCGGCGGAGGGCCCTCGGGATTCCGTGAGCTCCTTCTCATCCAAACCCTATCGTTCGTGATTCGAAGTCAAACTAATCCAGTGTCGTATTTTGATTTCGCGGCAGAGAATGCGCCGGTGACGAGGACCTTCGTCATGGCGAGCACCGCCCTCAGTGTCGTTCTGGGCGCTCGCTTCCGTTCTTCCTCCTTCGCCTTGTCCTACGAGGTGCGGAGTTTGATGCTGCCGTCCCCCCCGAATCGTCTTTCAAATGATGCCTCGTGGGGGTTTTGTTATCAACTAGGGAAAAACAAGCAAAGGCTAATCACAAACTCCCTTTATTTATTTTGAGTAATTTCCGTTGGCATTAATTAGTTCGATCTCTATTGCGATGGCAACTTTCTGGCAGAGTACGGCGAACATGTCGGTCAACTAAGCATGATGGCTAACTATGCCCTTCCATTCGGAGATACGAGGAATATGTTAGCCTAATTCGACTTTTGGATCCTATGATCTATGATGTGATTTTGTCCGCATGACATTGGGTTTGAGAAATTTGATTTCTGAATTTTTTTAATTTTCCCTTCTTCCCTTCTCAAAGAAATTGATTTGCACGACATGTCTTGATATCCTCGATATATCCCTATCCACACCCTTGCTGATACAATACCAACCAAGGGTTTAAATATCGGTTTCGGGTATCGTATCAATACCCTGTTGATTCGATATTTCGTCGAAATTTCGACGACATTTCACCCATATCGATCACCATTTGTGAAGAAATGACCGAAACTGCCCTCATATCGTCGTTTCGCTCGAGATTTCAGTTCTTTGTCGAAAGCGAAATGCGAAATCTGAAACCATGATACCAACATCGATACTTTATAACTTGGGATGGGTATAGTTTTACTGGTGACGATGAAGTATGCGGCTTTGCATGAGTGGAAGATGAATTGCATAAGCGTCTTTTTGGAGTAAAGTTCCTGTTTGCCGCAACCACCTAAGTTTATTAGCCAGGATCCGTCACAAATATTGTATTTTGTTAAGTACTGTATGTAAGCGACCCTTTCAAAAGGCGGCTCTGCCTGAAGCTTTTTTTTTGTACATGGTATCCATGAGAGCCGCCTCTTCAAAAGGCGGCTTTGGCAAAAATCAAACCCGCCTCTTCATGAGGCGGCTTTACCTCTTGTTGTTTTGTGAATAAATCGATTGGAAGCCACCTCTAAAATCAAAGATTTAACTAAGACTGGTCCTGGCTAATAAACTCTGGTGGTTGTGGTATACGGAAAATTTCCTCGGCCTTTTTGGGCAGACATACAAGGTTTTCTCAGCCAGGTTGACCCGAAATGGCCAGTAGGTAGATTGCTAAGGGCGACGATTCCATTCATACTATTTTGGTTTTTCCACCAAGACTACCTACAGAGGAGCCCAACCACGGTTTACCTTTTGAGCCGATAGTAGCAGTCTGAGTAGTAGTGAGTAAAACGACAACACATGAACAGTTATACCAAATGTATTTACTTCATAGCAGTTATATTTAGTGGAAGGCATAAAATGTTGTATACAACTATATAAAATCTATGAATATATTTATATATAAAAATGTATATGCACATATAGACGTGGATATCAAAATGTGATTCGTATCCATGTGTGTTTAAAAAGGAATGTTGCTATGAAGGTCAAAATCTGCACATACACATATACTATTGATTCAGATACGAACAAATTAGTAGTTGATTGCCACTTTATTGAGGCAGCGAGTTTGAAGAGCTGGAGTGATGCTATGGTGCAACAAACAGGGAGAGATCACATGAGCACTTACAGAAAGTTAGAGAAGTTCCCATGTCTCCATAGAAACAAGTGCATCCATACCTTCATTCATAGCATGTTTCTTGCCTGGATCTTGTAAAGCTTTAAGTAATTGTAATGCGTTGCTGTTACATCAGTCTTCAGAGCCAAAAAGATTCAGAAAAACGGGGAAGTTGCGCTGAATGTATCAACAAAGTATGATGAGATATATAATGTAGGGTGTAAGATCTCAAATGCATATGTAAGGCGATAGGTCAATGACATCAACATGCTCACTTATGATAGAGGAGCACCTAATGCTGTTTCTGGCGGGAGTTACTTAATGGCATGCATATCAAAGATTATAACATGTAAAAGAATAAAAGCCGACTCCTTGTATCTATATTGTAAACATGAAATGATGGTGGCTCAAGTTCTATATTTGGCCATAGAGGTAAAGTAGCTCTCTTTCTCGAAAGGGGTGACATCTCTATTCACATAGTAATGTTTAGACATTGAATCGAAACACCATTACCACTTCTTTCGAGTAGGAGAGAAACACTAAAAGACAGGCACATTTAACAACCCAAGGAGATAGCTTGTCGACACAAAAAGGTAGGACATATTTGGAGAATGGAGATGCTGAGAGGGAAAGGAAAGACATCACAACCATTATGGGGGATGGAATTGTTATGATAAACAACATTTAGCACCGCATCCTCTTAACAATGTTTGGAAACCTTCATATGAACGAGAAGGGCCCTAGCTTGAAAGTGGCCTTAGTGTGATGATATATACCATCTAGTATCATGTCCACGAGAAGTAGGCATGATGGATTATTTGTGATCATTATTTTCTTGTTTTAACCATATGTTATAGGCTTGTAGGCGATGATCACAAATTCTTTATTTTCTCTGTTGTTCTTTCAAATTTTCTCTCTTCATCATGTTATGACCTCCCTTTGGGAGATGTATCATCATGGAATCTCTCTTCCTTAAGATTATACAAAATCGGGCTTTTTCGAAAAAAGAATGTGAATCTGCTAGCAATATCGAGGATATGTCGAAGTTTTCTCTTAGCAATACCATTTTGCTAAGAGGTATATGCACACGAATGTTGAAAGGAAAGAATGTGTTGTATTATTGAGTGGCCATAGGGTTCTCTTATATAGGAAAGGAACCTGTTGGGCAAATTACAAGATGAAGACAAAAGAAATAGATAATATGAAAGCAATAAGAAAGATAACTAATATCTCAACACTCTCCTTCAAGCTGGAGTGTAGATATCGATCAGGCTCAGCTTGGAACAACATCTCTGATAAGGCCCTATGGCCAGGGCCTTAGTAAGAACATTTGTTGTTTGGTCTCCAGAGCTGACATGCGTAGTGGCAATAAGACCCTTCTGTATCATGTCACGAGTGCAGTGACAATCCACCTCTATGTGCTTGGTCCTCTCATGAAAGGCTGGGTTGTTAGCAACGAAAAGAGCAGCCTGATTGTCACATTGGAGGTGCATGGGAAGATGCACTTATATATTCAGGTCAGTAAGAATAGATCTGACCCACATCATCTCTGTGCTAGCCTACGCCATGGTCGTATATTCCGACTTAGCACTTGATCTGACAACCGGTCTGCTTCTTGCTCTTCCATGATACTAGGGAATTCCCAATGAACACAACGAAGCCTGAAGTAGACTTCCTATCCTTTGAGACACTCAGCATAATCTGCATCTGCATATACTGTAACTGAAAGAGATGTACCTTTGCTGAAAAGAAGTCCCATACCTGGTGATGTCTTCAGATACCTCAGAATCATCTGGACTGCATCAAGTTTGCAGAAAGCGGTAGTCGGTCCTCGGTCGGCAAGGTCACTGACTAAGGAATAATCAACAGTCTGGCGACTAATCGGATTTAGTCGGCCATTAGTCGGTTTTGAATTTTTAATTATTTTAAATATATAAATCATTTTTTATAGTTATATTCTTATATATTATCATAGATTTGTATATTTTCTATATTATCATAATGAAACAAAAGAAGTAGTTGACTTTAAATATAACATTAACCATATTAATACAAGTTTGCTTTAAAAAAAAAGGCAAAAAAAATAAAAAAGCTTGATGTAAAAGTTGGCTGATTAGTCGGCCGGCTAAGCCGACTAGTCGGGTTCATCGACTAATGGCTGACTAGGCCAAGTCGAGTCGGCTATCCCCCCGACTCGATTAGTCGGGCCGACTAGTCGGCCGACTTTTACAAGCTTGGACTGCATTCATTTGTGCCTGTCTGGGCTACTCCATAAACTGACTCACTTTGCTCACAACACAGGATATGCCGGGTCTGGTAATAGTCACATATTATAGCTTGCCAACAAGCTCCCTGTGCTTCCTCTTGTCGACCTCCTCCGTGTCATCATCATAGAACTTCATGCTCGGGTCAATAGGAGTAGTGGCAGTTCTGTAATATGCCATGCCTATCTTTGAAAGAAGATTTGTAACATACTTCCTCTAGCCTCTGGGTCATCACAATACCTTGCTGGTTACTGGCAAACTCCAGTCCAAGAAAGTAACATAAATTGCCAAGATCCTTGGTCACAAACTATTGACCCAGGAAGTCCTTGACAACCTGAATGCCCTACTTGTCATCCCCTGTAACAATAATGTCATCAACGCAAATAAGAATGACAGTAGTACCTCTCAGGGTCTTGTGCACAAAAAAAGTGATCGACAATTGATCACACAAACCCCTGTTGCTCTATCAAGTTCGAGAGCTTCTAGAACCATGCTCTTGGACTCTGTTTAAGGCCATCGATAGCCTTGTGTAGCCTGCAAACCTTCTGACACTCCCCCTCATCAACAAACTCAGGTGGCTACTGCATGTAGACATCCTCTTGTAGATCACCATAGAGGAAGGCATTCCTCACATCAAGTTGGTAAAGGGGCTAATCTCATGTCACATCAACAGAAAGAAGAATACACAGAGTAGAATGTATGGCAACTGGAGAAAAAGTATCCTGATAGTCCACCCTATATGTTTGGGTGACCCACATGCCACAAGTCTCACCTTATAGTGATCCACATTGCCATTTGTATGGTGTTTCATATTGAATATCCATTTGCATCCCACAACGGCTACGCCAACTGGAGCAAAAACAAGACTCCACGTATCACGTGACTGTAGTGCAACCATCTCCTCCTCTATGGCTAACTTTCACTGGCTGTCCTGAAGAGCCTTCTGATATGTCTGTGGTATCTCCACGGCTGATAGTACTAAGGTAAACCTCCTGAAATCCTATGACAGTCTGCTCAAGGAAACCTGAGCTGCAAGAGGATAAGTAGCACACATACGTTTCTAATTTTGCAGAGTAATCGACACATCAAGATCATCTGTCAAGTCTCGAGCCTGTAAGTTCCTATCTTGAGAGGGCACCTGCTCATCCTGTATGGAGTCCTGTTGCACAGACAACTCAGTAGTGCCATCCGTAGAAACAATGTGCTCATTACATACATAGAGCGTGTTGGATGATGGGCAAGACCTGTGAGTAAGGGGAACCGAGTGAGACATGCGAGTAAATACACGTGGCAAAAATTGAGTCACAGTAGGAGGTGGAGCCACAAGAGCAGGTATAGAGGCATGAGTAGGTGTAGGTATAGGTGATGGTGACGACGGTTGAGGTGGTGCTGATAGAGCTGGAATAGAGGGAGGTGGTGATATGACAATAGGAGGTGGAGGCATGTAGATCTCATCGTCAGAGTTTGATGGGGCTAGTCTGTCACCTATAGGAGAAAAATATATGACAGACTCAAAGAAAGTAACGTCAACACTAACAAAGTATTTTCGCCTGAGCGGGTCAAAGCAACGGTACCCCTTCTGGGTACGAGAGTAGCCGACAAAAACACACTTGACAGCTCTGGAAGAGAGCTTGTCACGACCTGGAGAGACATTATGAACAAATGCAACAGAAACAAACACACGAGGTGTAAGGGAGAAAAGATCCTTCTCGGAAAATACAATCGAGAAAGGAATCTTCTCTTCCAACACGGACGAGGGCATGCGGTTCTCAAGATAGCATGCAATGAGGACATCATCGCCCTAGTAAGCGCGAGGAGCACGACTCTGAATCAATAAGGTTTTGATCACATCAAGTAAGTGACAATATTTGCGTTCAGCAACACCGTTCTGCTTAGGGGTGCACGTGGATCGGATTGGATTTTAGCTTAATATGTGTCCAATCCAATCTTAACAAATTTTTATTTTTCGAATCCACTCCAATCCACCAAATACTTCAATCCAATCCGATCCAATCCATCAGATTACGGATTGAGTCGGATTTTTACACTTACATTTTCCTGCTCAATAATCTACTCTCTCATGTATGTATTTTATAGCACAGTAGCAATCAACATTTGAATCAACAACAACAACAACAAAGCCTTTTCCCGCAATTAAGTAGGGTCGGCTACATGGATTCTTCGCCTCCATTCAGATCTATCTTGGGTCAATCTCGGACTTATATCCAAAAAACTAAGATCCCTTTGTATAGTCTCTTTCCAACACTTCTTGGGCCGTCCTCGCCCTCTCTTAGTTGGCTCAACATCCCAACACTCGCATCTCCTAACCGGTGCATCAGTTGACCTTCTTTGCAAATGACCAAACCATCTTAAGCGGTTTTCTCGCATCTTATCCTCGATCGGAGCTACACCAATTTTTTTTCTGATTGCATCATTCCGAATCCGATCTTTACGTGTATGTCCACACATCCATCTTAGCATTTTCATTTCTGCTACAACCATTCTCTGCACATGTCTATGGTTCACAGGCCAACATTCAGAACCATAAAGCATAGCAGGTCTCACAGCTGCTTTGTAAAACTTTCCTTTAATCTTTAAAGGAATTTTCTTATCACAGAGAACAGCGGAGGCTCCTCTCCACTTTAGCCAGCCTGCATTTATTCTATTAGTAACATCTCCATCAATTTCTCCATCATGTTGCAAAATAGATCCCAGATATCTAAAAGAATCTCTCTTCTGAATGTTATCATCACCAATCTTCACCTCGATTCCTTCACCATTGCTTCCATCAAAGGTGCATTCCATATATTCCATCTTAGCCCTACTTATACGAAAATCTTTAGTCTCCAATGCATGTCTCCAAACCTCAAGCTTCTCATTTACTCCATCCATAGTCTCGTCAATCAACACAATATCATCAGCAAATAACATACACCAAGGTAACTCATCCTGAATGTGACTTGTCAACTCGTCCATAATCAAAGTAAAAAGAAATGGACTCAAAGCTGAACCTTGATGTAAACCAATGTTGATATCAAAATAGTCAGTCTTCCCCGTCGGGGTCCTTACACAAGATAAAGCCCTATCATACATATCCTTTATGAGATTAATGTATAGGACAGGTACTTGTCTCTTCTCCAAAACTCTCCACAGTATCTCTCGTGGGACGGAATCATAAGCCTTCTCCAAATCAATAAAGATCATATGGAGATTCTTTCTTTTAGCTCTATAAATCTCCATTGTTCTCCTCAGCAAATGGATGGCTTCAATAGTTGAGCGACATGGCATGAATCCGAATTGGTTTTCTTTTACTTGGGAAACTTGCCTCAACCTTCTTTCGATCACACGTTCCCAAATTTTCATAGTGTGACTCATCAGCTTGATACCTCTGTAATTTGAACAATTTTGAATGTCTCCTTTGTTCTTATAAAGAGGCACCACGATACTCCTCCTCCAATCTTCAGGCATTTTCTTGCTTCGCCAAATAACATTGAATAGATTCGTAAGCCAAGTCAAACCACGCTCACCTAAAACTTTCCATACTTCTACATGGATGTCATCTGGTCCAACACCTTTCCCAGGTCTCATAACCTTCAAAGCCTCCTCTACTTCTTTTCTTTGTATTCGTCTATAGCATGCACGATTCAAGTAACTTTCACTACTAGCTAGATCACCCAAAGTGATCTCTCTATTTCCTTCTCCAATGAAAAGTTTATGGAAGTACTGCTCCCATCTAGTCTCTATATCCTTCTGAGTAACAAGCACGTGACCTTCCTCGTCCTTAATGCATCTCACTTGAGAAAGGTCTTTGGTCTTTCTTTCTCTTGCTTTGGCCAACCTGAATATATCCTTCTAGCCCTCCTTAGAGTTGAGATTTTTATACAAAACCGCATAAGCTTTTGACTTAGCTTCGCTTACAGCCTTCTTTGCTTCCTTCTTCGCTATTTTATAGTCTGTGACAGTTTCCTCTGTTCTATCCTTAGACATAGCTTTAAAGCAAGCTCTTTTAATTTTTAGCTTCTCTTGCACCCCCTCACTCCACCACCAAGCCTCCTTTTGACCCGGAGCTCCTCCTTTTGACTTGCCTAGCATCTCTTTGGCTACCTTTCGGATACAAGATGCTACTGCCTCCCACATCTCGTTTGCACTACCGCTACAATCCCAAGATAGGTCTTCTAAAACCTTCTCCCTGAAGCTTGATTGCTTCAGCGGAAGATTCCACCACCTAGTTCTAGTGATCTTAGGAACCTTCCTTTTCTTTACCAGCCCTTTTATTTGTAAATCCAAGACTAACAAGCGATGTTGGGTTGTCAAACTCTCTCCAGGGATTACTTTGCAATCTTTGCAACACAACCGATCTCTTCTCCTCAACGCAAAGTAATCTATCTGTGTTCTAGTTGAGCCACTCTTATAAGTAATTAAATGCTCCTCCCTCTTCTTGAAAAGAGTGTTTGCTATGAAAAGATCATAAGCAGTTAGCAATCAACATTTGAATAATATTTAAAAACCGATAATATAAGTAGATGTAAAACAAGATCACATAATCAAATGAAAGTTGAATGATTCCATTAATCCATTATAAAAATCGGAAGACCATAAAATCAAACTAAAGGATTACATTGAATTTCAAATTTAAGTTACTTTTTTTATAAATGATGCATTAGTGTATTTTTACAATTAATTTCCAACAAATGATTAAATAAGAATAATATAAGTTACCAAATAAGAATACAAAGACATGTTAGATAAATAAAAAATGTGATTTCTGTAGTCGAATATTGATGAAGTCCATACTTAATTTAGAGTGTTAAGCTATGCCAAAGCCCAACCACTTCCAAGAACATCCTTCAAATCTCTATAATATATCATTAACAAACGATAATTAAATAACATTCATACTCAATATCAAAAACAAAACTAACTTAAATATAGCCCATCAGTTTAGCAACATGACTCTCATTTAAAATTGACTTGAAATGGAATTTATTTGTAAGATTATACCTATACTAAAAATATACAAATTTTATTGAAAATATGAATCAAAATTGTATATCAATTTAAAGATGAAAGGAATTAAAGTAATGCTTATTTGTTCTTAAATGGGTGTAGTACATTTGATCATGTGGCTGATCCAGTTTCATCCATACAGTAAGGTTGCAAGTGAGCAAGTAAAAGATAAGAAGCAAAGGGATCAAGAATAACTAACAAAGGTACTAGGAAACTATCACAAAACTATTTTCTTTTGTTAGAAAATAGGAATGCGGAAGCATATCAGAGAATAAAGAAATACAACTTGAAGAACATCGAGATTTACGTGGAACCCTACTCCCCAAGGAGCAAGATGAAACCACGGGAGAACACATCAAAGGGCTGATAGTCTATTGCTTTTCTCACTAGATAAATGTGGTCTGGGGCTTTTTATATAGCCTCCTCAGACCCTTCAAGTCCCACCACTGGTAGATGTGGGACTAAAGTCATAGATGGGGTAAATGGATCTTGGAGAGATCCATTTACCCATCTCTCACATAAGTGGTGCATAACCAAATACTCCAACACCCCCCTCAAGCTGGAGCATGCAATGCTCAACTTGGACAAACAGAAAGAAATCTCAACTCGCAATACAAGACACTGCAAACAATATCAACTCAACACGCACAACTGTCGACTGCTGTCGAGGATGTTGCTTCTCATGCTGTGCAGGTGAGGAGGATGAATGAATTGGAGTGTGAGTCAACTGAATCTCCTCGTCGGAGAGCATGTGCTCTCACTGCGCCTGTCAGAGTCACTGCAACTGAAATGAGTCTCTTCACGGAGAAATCTGGCCTGCCACAACAATATGGACAACTACTCCATCTCAGAAAGGGTCGAACTGAAAAGCCGTGGAGTGCATTCCCCGTTGAAGTCCACGATCGTTGGAGAATGGAGTCTGAAGAAGTCTCCTTGTCGGAGAACTTGGTCTCTCTCATTTGGCACAGAGAATGGTAATCTACTATGGAGTCCCTACGAAACCACATGAAAATCCTAGCCCACATGGCATAGGGAATGGGAACTCTACTCAGAAGTTCCTATGGAATACATGAAAACTCTGGCTGACAAAACAAGAAAGATGGAGAACACGACAAATGATGGCAAACACGTGCACATTTGAAAAGACCACAAACATGTACGTGTCTGAAACTGAAGACTCAGAATCTGACATTGAGTCCGAATATCTGTACTGTAGAGTATGAACATTTGGTTGGTCTGGAAAATCTGATATCTGAATAGACTTGTGACTCTACACAGAACTCCCCCTTTCTCCCATACTTGTCGGAGAATATTGATATCGATCAAGTTGGGAGAAGACAAGAATTTGAAGAAAACATGAATCATATTTGGCCGTTTCATTTTTTTACGGCTCTTCTCCCTTCTTTTGCAAATTTTTTAAAGCCGTTCTTCCTTCTTTTTTTTACAGCTTTTCACTTCTTTTTCTTCTTCGTCGCATACGTTTTTTTGTACGCACCCTCTTTTTTTTAACGAAACATCTCGGCCCACAGTGGGCCCAAACTGCAACTGCCTTCTCCCTTTTTTTTAATAAAGGGCAATCAGACCCCCTTTCTTTCTTGTGCCGCTAGGGTTCCCAAACTGGGAACCCATCTCACGATGGGGCTGCCCTCCCGCGCCGCCTGGGAATAAAAAGGAGAGGTGCGATGCCCTTGACGCTATTCCCCCAGGAGAAGACAAGAGAATGGCGAGGGGGAACACTGGAGAGCCGTCGCCTACTGTTGCTTGTAAGGAGCGTCGAAGCATTGCGCGGAGGGGAGCCATCGCCTAAGATGCGATCGCCTACCACCTGAGATGCGGCTGCCTACCGCCTGAGATGTGGTCGCCTGCTGCTTGCTGAGCCAGATGGGAAGAAGCCATGCTCCTTGTGTGCGCCATCGCGGTGCCAGGGCTTGGAGGCAGCATCGCTTGGGCGTGAGAGCGCCGCTTGGGGATGCGACACGGAGGAGAGGCGCAGCGAGGAGCGACAGGAGAAGGGGTGCCGCCAGGTGCACCGATTGGAGCCCGAAGGGGCCCTGCTTGAAGAGGAGAGGCGCTGAGCATTGCGCAGTGAGAGGCAGGGAGATCTGGAGGTTGCCACTCAACGAAAACACCATGTTGGGAACATGGTTTGCTGGAGATCTGGAGATGGATTCGAACATGAAGCACCGCCGGGATGGTATTGTCGCGTCTGGGAACTATGGTGGCAGGGAGATTAGATCCCTGGAACTGGGGCTTCTGGAACTATATCGCATGTGTGCCGCCTGCGTGCAACGCTTGCTATCGCCGTCTTGAATTAGGGTCAAGGCCTTAAATGCCGGATTTCAGTTTTGTTTCGGAGACCTACCGAAACAAAATTTCGGTCAAAATTCGATCAAAATTTCGGTCATTTCGGTCTATTTTTGAACTTGGCCCCCCATATTCGGTCGACATCGGCCATTTCGGTCGGATTTTGGTCACCCACCGAAACCGAAATTCGACCGAAATTCGGTCGATTTTTGGCGAAATTTGAGGCCATGATTAGGGTTTCAAAGGAAATTCTAGAACATAGATCTTGAACTTGAACAAATCCTAATTGATCTTCAAGAACGAATAATAATCGAATCTCGAATAAAAACAACGAATCATGAAATCCTCGAGAATCGAACCCGCTCTAATACCATGTTAGAAAATAGGAATGCGGAAACATATAAGAGAATAAAGAAATAAAATTTGAAAAACATCAGGATTTACGTGGAACCCTACTCCCTAAGGAGCGGGATGGAACCACGAGAGAACGCCTCAAAGGGCTGATAGTCTATTGCTTTTCTCACTGGATACATTGGGTCTGGGGCTTCTTATATAGCTTCCTCAGACCCTCCAAGTCCCACCACTGGTAGGTGTAAGACTAAACTCATGGATGGGGTAAATGGATCTTGAAGAGATCTATTTACCCGTCTCCTACATAAGTGACGCATAACCAAATACTCCAACATCTTTTAACGAAGATCAGAAGAGTAGCAACATACTGAGATCAAATGGTGTCGTATGAGAGGGGGATGGCATTGTATGAGATGGGCGGTGACATCACGAGAGAGGAGGCGATGGGTTGTACTTGAGGGGAATACTAGTGTACAAGAGAGGGCAACATCTAAATGTATTGAGAACGAAGCGGGAGGAATATTGGCAGTCAAAAGTGAAATGAGAG